>SNQJ01S0115572.1:11426-35362 GCA_010110895.2 Picea sitchensis
TGTATTCTCTTAATATGGGGTGGTCCTCTAGGTTTGGTTTGTCATCCTCAACAGATTCCAATACTTGTATGGCATATAAGGAACACCCCTTTCTGCAATACTTTTTCATTTGAAGGGATGATATTTGCCTCACTGAGACAGGCTTCTGAATCCCTTGGAGGGTCATCTTTATTCCTTCTTCATTTACACATACTAAAGTTTTATGATAACAATCCAATTTAATTTTATAAGCAGCCAACGAATCCATACCAATCAACAAGTCATAAGATCCCAGGGGAAGTACGTTAAGGGTCGCTTGGGTGGGAAATTTACCCATGATGAATTGACAGGTTGGTATGACCTCTGCCACTTTTCTTTTAGTCCTAGTGGCTAATTGTACCAACCACGATCTAACATGTCTAATTGCTTTCAGTTTACATTTATCAATAGTCTAAGGGGCCACATAACTCAAATTATAACTTGGGTCAATTAAAATAGAAACTAGATGGTTGGCGATCATACCTTCCAACTCCACTACTGAAGCTTGGTGGTCGGCTTGATTATTGTCCAAGGCTACATAGTTTCTCGTCATGCTCTTAGCCACATCATTGACGGTGGTAGTTTCTTGGATATTGTAGACCCTCTTACTGATCTGTTGTCTGTGTGGGCAGTCCCTCAATTTATGATCCTGGGGTTCCTTCTTTAGGTTATCCATCTTTCCTGGGGTTTTATTAAAAGGTTTATTTCCACTTTGAGAGGGGAAATTTTGCTGATATACACTTCTAGTAGGAAGGTTGCTTCTAGAATATTTTCCATATTTCTTGAATCTTGAGGATTTAAACCCTTTCTTCTAGAATCTTGAACTACTCCTAGTCTTCCATTCCTCGCGAGGCCTTGTCTTACTCCCAAAATGTTCATAACAATACCTCGCCTTCTGGATAGTTTCTTCTAAGTTATTTGGTTCATCAAACTCAATCCTATCCCAGTAGGTCTGAGGTAACCCACTAATGAACATACCTTAGTAGTTCAAGGAATTTATTGACAAATTCATCTATGGTGAGCTACCCCAGCTTGAGTTCATAGAAATCCTTAGTATTCCCATCCATGTATTTCTCTGACAGATACTGCTTTCTGAAGTATTTCTCGAATTGTTTCGATGACAAGTCCTTCTCATGGACTCCTTTCACATTCCTAAGATATTCCCACCAAATGGAAGCCTTCCCATTCAGGTTGAAGATGTCTATTTGAGCCTTCATGTTTTCAGAGTAGTCATGGATCTGAAGTATTTCTTTAAACCAAGAAGCCAGGATTCAACCTCTTCTCCCTTCTTAATCTATCCATCGAAAGAGGGTGGTTTGGATTTCTTGAATTCTTCAGGATCGTGATTTTTGGAATGCTTCTGCTTCTTTCCTTTCCTTCCAGAATGTGATCTGGCTCTGCTACTAGAATATCCTTCAGAGTTACCATCTTCCTTTCCAGAGGACTCCACCAATAAGTGTCCCCTGCCTCCAGGCTGGGCCTTCTTCGAGGTACTTTTCCCAGTGTTGTCACTTACGGAGTCATGTTTTCGGATCTCAGGTGGACTTTAACTTCTCTTCTTATGTCGTCGGTCCACATGATTGGTTGTGGGTTCATGTTGTAGTTGCCTCTGTATGTCAGATAAGATCTGCAGAAAGACTGCGTTAATTTCTATCTGTTTTTCTTGATCCTTTATAATTCTCTCGTTGTCAGCCTTGCAAACCTGTAATTCGTCCTTAAGGATCCTTACAGTTTCAACCAGATCTAGAGGGGTTTCCACCACCCTCCTTTCATTATATTCTTCATCTCTATTGTGGGAGCCATCCCCCACTTCATGACACGTCACCATCCTTTAGTCTTGGATTTTTCCCGTGATTTACTGACTACTCGAGTGTTGACAAAAACACTTATTGTTAGCTAATAGTTTATTAGTTCATGAATAGTACACGATTCAATTTCTTAAATGCATACACATAGTAGAAATTTCATTATTTTCTTTAATAACATTTTTAATCAGACTTTTTAAGAAAGAGGTAAGGTAGAGTGTCATTCTTTTAAAAGTACTCCAAATAGAGTTTTTAAGAGACTCGTCCGTGATCACAAGTAGGCCAAGTGTTATAACCATGCTCTGATACCAATTTGTAACACACCCACGATGGGGCAAAGGAAAATAACAATAGATTACATTTTGTCCTCCTTATAGGAACAAATCCTCTTACTCTCTACGGGTTCTAATTTGGAAAGTCCAGGACTCAGCCCGAGCCTCTGGTCAAGATTCTTTGAGTCTAAATCAAATGCGATTTTGAGACCATGACAATATCACCTCTAAATTAGACACAGGCCCTTTCAGCCTTTGTTGCAGGTCTTATGATACCCATGGCCTTCTCCTTTGTGCTTCAGCGAAGGCTCGGAGTTGGCATTAGCCCCTTTTCTCTTGGCCTCTCCTCATATGTGACCTTGGCAATGACCACGCGATTGCAGGTGAAACCACAAGCGGTTTGGGGTCAAACTACTTTTGGGCCTGCAATCCTCCTCAAGTATCCACGTTTCCTCCTAACAAAACCACGGTTTGAATTGCGGCCCGCCCTTGATATTTTAAACTTCACGCAACTCCTATCCTCGCAATGCTATAGGATCGTTGATCTCGCGATCTTGACGATACTGTCTGAATCGATGGTTCATATCTATGCCTCTCAAATATACAGGCCAGATATATCCCTCCTATATAAATGACTGTGATCTCTTTGCAATTCTGGACTTCGGGGTTTTGAAATCTCAAACCCTGCTTCTTTCGTACTTCAAACTTCTGGAGCTGACGATCTACAGACACCTATCCTGCTTGATCAATGGTCTTGATTCTAGTTTGGGTGTTTGACCATTTAACCCAAATCAACAATACTCCAACCCTCTTCTCGATTGACGGTCGAGATCTCCTTCAGGTTTCAGACTTCTGAGATCTCAAATAAAAGACCTTTTCCCAATGACTTTTATCTGAAGGCTACAATCCTCTGACACATGTCCTCCTAATCTTACGATCAAGGATTACTTTGGGTCTTCACTTGGAGCTCACATATTTGTGCCACGTGTCCTCCGAATCCAACAGCTATGAATTCGCTTCGGGACTTTATTCGGAGTTCACGGATTCATGCCACGTCTCCCTTGGATTTGTTGGTCCAGGTTCAGTTTAGGTCTTCGGGCCTTCGGGGTTCGAAAATCTCAGTTCTCAAACTGAAACCCCACTACAATATTCCTGGAACTCTTGATCTATTAACAAGTGTCCCCATGCCAATCGATGACTCATGACTCTTCGACTCTTTGGGCTTCGGGTGTTTCAACACTTCGACCTTCACCTTCCTCTAGATATTTTGAACTGTTGACATGTGTCCTTCTGGATCCAACGGTCCAGATTTGCTCCGCCCTTCGACTTTCCACACTTTGGGAATCTCAAGTTTCAAACATGACTCCTCTCGAATAGATTCATCTAGAGTCCATGATCTGTTGCCACGTTTCCCTCTGGATCGGGCAATCTAGATTCACTTCGGGTCTTCGGGGTTCGGGAATTTCAACTTTTAACCGAAAACCCTCGAACAGATTTCTCCAAAGTCCATGATTCGTCGCCACGTTTCCCTCTTGACGAAGGACGGTCCCAAACTACTTCGGGACTTTAGAACTTTGGTAAGTCCTCTTCTCCTGCATGTGTAAGGTACTAAGGTTCGTGTACCTTGTTTAGATCAGACGATTGTCGAACTTCTGTGATGTGATCCAATGACCATTGTCACTCCTCCTCATAGGCTTCTTACTTACTCCAACTTAGAAGGTTTTCTAAGTGCTTAAAGGATTTGACCTTTACTCCTCCTACGAGCCCATCTCCTGGATTTCGCCTACGCTCCTGAAAGCACTATCTCTTCTGATCTTGATCTCTTTGAAGGTTTTCGTCGTCCCATGAGCTCCTTGCATTTCAGGGATCAATTCAAACTCAGATCGAAGGTCAACGATGATCGATGGTTCATAGAAATTGTAGGGTCCCAACATGCGAGTTCTTTACCAAAGAATTTGACCTCCTCAATCTGGAAAGTGCTCACTTGATTCTAGTCTAACCAGGATCGTTGATCCTCCAGCCCGTCGAGGTCAATGGTAAGGGTGAATTGTGAGCCATGAACTAGCACGTCTTCTATTTTCACCTTCACGCTCCGCAGTGATTCCCCAAGCTTGATCTTCGTTCATAGATCGACGATGCATATCAATTGTGGGGTTTAACTTGACCTTCGTAATACTTGACATCTCGGAGCCTCGAGCTCCAAAGTTCCTAGACCTAGGTCACGTGGATCTTCATATAACTCTGAGGCTATTATCCCCGCTCTTAGTCGGGTTTTGGTTAAGTAAATAAGCGCAAGTTCAGAGTCTCCTAGACTACTGGTCTGAAGGGAACACCTTCCCGACTCGCAGAGCTTTAAGCTCTGAATCAAGTCAAGGTAACTTGTGAGGTTACCAAATCGGTAAATATGCCCAGAGGCTTTCTTCGAATCCAGAATGACGATGTAAATTCCTGGGGAAAGCGCCTTCGAGTGATTAAACTGGGGTGTATGGAAATCCAAGAAGAATTATAGGTTCTAAAGGAAACAAACACATACTCATAACTTAATCATTTAATATAGAGAAGGAAACCTTTATAGACATGTAAATACTCGCATGCATCCATTATTTACAATTCAAAACATAAGGCAAGAAAACACTTATCAGAACCATAGAGTGTGATGTGAATGTTGAAAGGGGTGCTCGTTTCCACCCAACCACAGGCTTAGTTACTCCCAATGGATTTATCACTGGCCACCCTCGAGCTTAAGCCACGATGCTTTGAGATTCAATCTCTTACTTCCAGCTCAACGAAAGTTAGGGACGAAGGTTACTCTTCTTCTCCCAATACAGAAAATAGATAAGGACAAAGGTTACTCTCCTTGTTCTGGTTCAATATCTAATTTATGTGATCAAAACTCATTATTCCTCCTTCAGTCCTTCCTTGGACTCGAGAGTTTCCTCTCTTGTCTTTACATTTTTCTTCGCAAGTCTCCCTCTATCCACCACACTTCCTTTCTTGCCTCCCTCAGCAAGATTGCGTGTGGCTCAAATTTCCCATTTTGTGGTCATGTCCGGAGGCCTTACCAATGGGAATTATACCCCATCCCTCATTAACTCTTGAGGAGGCCTTCCCACCTACCATCCTGATGGGAATTCATTCCTGGTCAGAGGGTTGTTCTGATCTGAGCAAATTCATTCCAGCATGGTATTGGTTTGGTGGAGGTTAACGCAACCATTCCTGGTCCCCTCCACCACCTTTCACAACATTTCATGGTCTCTCTCTTATCACATCCCCTCTTTCAGCAGTCATGCAACACATAACCATTTTCTATTAAAAATAATCAGAATTTACATTTCATCGACCTTCTACACAAGGTCCATCAAATCAAACATTCACACTTTTAAGTTTGCCATAGTTCCTCGGCCCATATATTTATATTTAGATACTGGGGGGAACAGGTTGTTACACCCCACCTGGAAATCTACTTCCTCATCCTCTTTAAATTCCTTGATCTAACGGACCTCATCTTCCAATTTTGGAATCTTGGATTTTTCCTCCTCATGAATAAAGTCTAGATAGAACTCTGCAAAAACCATGGTTGCTTTCATTGCACGGGATGGATTTACAGAGAGAGAACGAGGCTTCCTACCTCTGGGATCCATGTCCAGAAATACATAAGAGAGAAATAAGCCTAGGAAAGTGTTTAGAAAATTAAGGGAATTCCAAATATACCAGAGTTGGGCTACACCCAGTGCGCGATCACTGCAATTTATTGTCTTCATTTTAGTAAGTCTGCCTAGCATCTTATCAACATATTCATCCTCGTTAATTTGAATCATGAGTGGTTAAATAATGAGAACTCGTGGGCACATCCTCCTCTGCATGTCAAGGATCATACTCTCCAGCCGAATGAACCTCACCGCTTCCATTTATGATGTCGATTATGGGCCAGGATACAAGGTTCACATCAACAACTTTGTGAGAATGAAATGGGTTATCAGAGCGTACTTCTTCACACTCCTAGCCATTACTTCTTTCAGACCCGCTTAACCCCATAATTACACCACCATGCATTTTTGTATCATCTTGTCTGATTTTCTAAAGGACATTTGGTTTGTGCTGCATGATGTTCACAACCACATGGTGCCTAGGGCTAGGCATCGTCTTTGTTGGGCCCACCATTTTAGCTTGGGAAGTGGAAGGAACCCTATCCAGGGATAGTTAGGGTCCTAACATAGGCCTTATTCTTAGAAAGAAAAAACATCCTCTTCTTTTAAAAAAAAATAGAAGCAAATGTTTTTCTGTATTAAAAGGGGTTATGGCCAAATTGCTAACTAATTAATACAAAGTTGTAAAATGAAATTGTTCGAAAAAAATTGAAATTTCCACAAAACTACTTTCAATTTGCCTTATTTTCAAAGTTCTAAAAGTATTGGTAAGTAATTGGCTTGTATAATGCCTTACAAATTGTGCTAGCAAAAACATTATCTTATAGAACATTAGTAAATTTAGAGATTTTTGGCTTCATACTTGCTAGGGTTATAATGTTTGCTTCCAGCAATGGATAAGAGAATTGTTGTATTTTGCTTCCTTGTTTGCTCAAAATCTTGTTGGGTTGTGTCCTCTTCTATTACTACCATTTGGTTCGGTCTAGGAGAGAGAACATAAAGGATAGAGGATGCAAATTTCTTTAGCTCCTCAAATCTAGGCCTTTGTTCCAATGCCAAATTCAATACCCTATCCTGAAGAAATATTATCTTCTCCTTAGATTCTTTTGGTTTTTATTTATTTCATTCCTCCATGATTTCCAATTGAGCCAACTTGCCTTGTGCTTTTCCACCTGTTATTTTTCCCTGATTAATTGTATTTTCATGAATTGAATGTCCTTGGAGTAGTTTTGCTCCCATTCCTTCCTCAAGTCTCCCACCTCCTCATAAACATATATAGGCATTCTTGTTCATCATCTAAGTGCCTTTAACACCTATCGACAACTCTTTGGATATCATAATTTTCACAAAAGGCACAACAATTGGGATGCCCATGGGGGTTAGCCATTGTCCTAGACTTTGAACTATCGACGAAAGTAATATACCTACAATCTTGAATTCGAACCCTGAACCTTGAGCTAACCCTAGTCCTTGATAACCAACGGTAAAAGGGTTGGTGAGATGATACTCCAATATACAAGAAAAATAACAAAGACCGCATAGAGGTTGGTCATTCATCCTTTCCTTGGATTTGACGATGGATAACATGGTGAGGTGGCGAGGGAGATCTATAGGAGACAAACATTAACCCAGATGCTTTGAATAGTCCCATCCTAATAATAGACATATGGGGTTACCTCTGCATGAATGAATAAGCCACAACAAAGAGGATCAGGTTAATAACTAGAGATTAAGTCAGGAGTACTTGTAGTGTCACTTATCCTAGTCAAAATTTGGCTTCATTAATAACACATGGTTTATGTAAAATCTTAAGAGAGGCGACACAAATTTAATTGCCCCCCTCTTTTGTACATCATTCCAAATTGCAAGTTACAAGTTTTGTTGGTCATATTTCCTGCCAAGGTATTAAGCACTCATAGAACATGGAATAATTGAATAGATTCAAATCCCTCAACTAGTCTTTAAAATCTTTGTAATTTCCTTTACATTTGTAGATCTTGAGCTAGCATTATGTTAACAATATGGAAAATTATGGTCATAGAATCCCATATCACTGAGATCTTCTTGCTTCCTAATTGCTTCATTATCATTATCCCTTACTACAAGCCAAAGTTTCTACTTGATTGTTAATGTTGTCACCTAATTTCTAGGCAAAAGATACTTCTTGATTTTCTACAAAATTAAAAAATACCCCCACACCTACCACCCATATAGAAAATTATTTTATGATTAAGAAATGCTTTAAAAAGGATTAAATTAAAATAGATATAATAACATATAAAACGAGTAAATATATTTTTTATACTTTACAACTTATATGTAAATAAGTGTAAAAGAGATTGAGATAACATGGGGTACTTTTTATTTTTTTATATGAAAGATTCAAAGTTCAAAATTTTAAATTGTAATGTGATTTATGATTGAAAATTGTGTTTTTTGAGTTGGTTGAGGAAAACAAACAAGACAAATGACGAAGGTATTTTCATTCACAACAATCAAAGCTTCCAAAACTGTTGATACCAAAACAAGTGGAAAACAAAATATTAATATCAAAGAAGGGAGGTTGCAGAGCAACAAGTCCCTGCCGAGAAGGTAGAGGAGCTTGTTGTTTAGATTTGCAACAATGCCTGGTCATAGTATCGTCACTTTTAATTTGTATTTTTAAAGGATTTCTCTCTCATTTTCATGCATGGTAACCTTCCTACAGGTAGGTGGCAAGAGCTAAGAAAAAAACCTGGCATTCGAAATCATGGGGGTCGGGAACAAAGCGATGTAACATAGCCAGTTGAATTGTAGCCCAGCGAGAAATATAGTACCATACGAGGTGGCATCAGTGGAGAGAAAATAACCACTTAGACCTCCTCCGAGCAGATGTTGAAAGCCATGAATAACACTTTCCTATCCTTAATCTGATTTCCCTGCATGTCCTTACCTATCTAAGCAGCAGCCTTAGGTATGTCAGACCCCATTTATTCATAATTGGATATTGTATCGACTACGGAGGACAAAGTAATGATAATGTAAATAATATCTAAGATATGTTATGTGAGGGGCTATATGTGAGAGAGGAATCTCATTTTGTGATGTATAGGGTCAACGTCGCTCATTGAAGGAGAGAGGAATCTCGTTCTGTGATGTCCAAGAGAGAGGAAGCTTGTTTTGTGATGTACAAGGTCAATGTTGTTTATTGAAGGCTACTTCTGTTGAATGATCAAGTGCAAAGAAACTATATGACCAATTTTTTAATCTTTATATGATATCTCATCTATGTAGGGATCTAACATTTGAGTTTTATTGATTACGTTTTAGTTGGATTGAGTTTTATTGATTACATTTTAGTTGGATTGAGTTTTATTTATTACATTTGAATGATCAAGTGCAGAGAAACTATACGACCGATTTTTTAATCTTTTTATGATATCTCATCTATGTAGGGATCTAACATTTGAGTTTTATTGATTACATTTTCGTTGGATTGAGTTTTAGTGATTACATTTTAGTTGGCAAGCCATTAATGTTGGGAGAAGAAATTTCCAGGAATTTTGTAGCATTGCTTTTCATTATAATGTTTATACAATTGCTTTTCATTATAACTTTTATAATGTTTAGAAAATTTCTTTTCATTATAATGGTTAGACAATTGAGTGTCAATTGGGTGTGGTGGACTAAGGATTCAATTTCCAAGTTTGTTTATCTCCTACGCCAGTCCATAAATTTATGTTTTTTAATATGGTAGGCAATTATTTCTATCAACGAATTATATTTAAGCTATTGGATCAGTCCAAGGGTTAGAAGTAGATTTTAAATATTGTTGAGATCTCTATGTTCTAAATAGCATTAGCATACTATGAAGGTGACAGATAGATTTGGATAGATTTGTTGTAATGGTATTGAGCTAAATTCAGATTGCGTATAGGTTGATTGTGAACAACATAAAATAATGATTAGTGGAAATTTATATCAGTGGTGTTAGCGCTCAAATTGCTCTTTTAAAATTTTAAGCGTTTTTAGCATCTTCATGCTTAAATTGTCAAAACCTTTTGATCAATTTCCTTAGGTCATAATGTCTGAATTCATTATTGAGTCATGATGAGTCTTATTCACAAATTTTTCCAAATTCCTATGATCTTCAATCTATCTTCTGACCTGCAAAACCAAAAATGGTTTTTTCATTAGTTTTCCTAAAACCTTCATGTTGGCACAAGGGCAAACCTAGGGTTCAACGCTCATGATCGCACCAACAAAACCCTAACTACTGGCCCTTTCGGTAACACCTACGAAGCAGATGAAGTCTCACCCAAGGTAGAGGCAGGGGTGGTTGCAGGACTCAGATGTCTACAACCTGAGCTGGGACACTGATCTATGATTATATCTTTTACAGGGCACTTAGCATAGATCATTCATCAATATTTAACCCTTATGGTACTTCACAGATAGCACAAAGCATTGCAGTGAATACTTAGAATAAAGATAATTCAGTACTTAGCCACAGAAATATAGATTAGATTTAGCAGATCAAGCACTAAGCATCTTATATATCAGATCTAACATGCATTCATATATCATAAGCACATAGCATAACTAGATCTATTTAATCACAGCAAGCACTTAGCCAAGAAGGAGAAAAACACATTAGGTCAAAGCACAGATCTCAATACACAAAGTTACCATGGTTCACCCCCACCCTGGGGCTATGCCCACAAAGTATTCTTCTTTATATTATCTCGGTCAAGCGGTTACAGCATAGTGCTTCAGTGACCCTTACTTCGCACTGGAAAAAAGATCTGCGCAGCTCGCTAGATCCTTCTTCCTTACACTTCAGCACAAAACTACAACAAATTTCACTTAGCTTTTCAGTCTCCTTACAATCATGCATAGATCACTTGCAATATACATCCAATCACACAGATTAACTACTAGCACTAAGCCTTTAGCTATACATCACATAGATGTACTACTACCTTCTACTTACATTGCCTAAGTATCTATTTATAGATTACAAAATGGGCCTAAGCATGGGTAAACTCACGAGCCGACATCCCTTTCCCTTTACATCAACCCAAAACCCTAAAAGGGACCAAAAAATAGGTCTTCCTTCCCTAATTCCCGCTTCGCGTTGCACTCCATCTTTGGCAAGTTGTCGCAGTCCCAAAAATGGTCAAATATGACCAAGTATTCTTCAAGACTTGGTCAAGGGCCAACAGGCCCCCAACACTTACATGTGACTCGTCCCAATTCACTCAAGTCTGATCAATTCCACCTCGAATGCCTCGAGCTTGGCTCGAGCTGCTTCGACCTGCTGCAGTGCGACAGCCTCTTTCTCAGTAAATTCCTGGATCATTGTGTCAATTAGTGGTCCTTCCAGGCATTGTTCTACAGTGATGACAACATGTTCGAGTTCATCTCCCTGGCTTTCAAGTTTAGCAAATAGTTGGCATGCCTTTTCTTGGATTGGATGAAGTCGTTGGGAGACTTCCATCACTTTACTTTGCAACGTATGTACCTTGTTGGTCACTATGATTGCTTAATTAATTTTAAACAACCAAGTGAAACATAAATTATCAACCCAGGGAAGTCTTTTGTTTCAAAGATAGCCACGCACTATATATGCTCAATTCCAAAAGCAACCTAGAATTGTAGTAAAAAATTAGCACCTATTTATTTTGAATGACTGAAGCTCTTAATTAAAATCTCACGTAACCAATTCCCTGTGCAATTCTTTAAGGTAATTAAGAATCACGGATTACATTAAAAATATCTTGCAATAGGAAAGAACAACTATCTTCTGTCGGAGAGAACGGGACCCTTACTCTCAAGCAGAGACTTCGGTATATGCTACTCTTTCATGGAAATAATAATGCAGAAACAATTAACTCTATCCAACAGAAAACAAAGCGCTTAGTTCCTTTACGTCGCTTGAGGAGCCTTGAACCTTACTTCTATTGTAGCACACTTGTGAGGTTGAGGTCTCTGAACAGTGATGCGATTCCTTTCTTTTCGGCGAGGGATCTCCAACCCGGTTTACGGCTAACACCCGAGAAAGTCACGATTGAGCAGGGATATTGGTTCTTTCGCTGGCTACGAGTAGGAACCCTTAATCGATCCACGGCTAACACCTTGCGGAGGTAAATGAGAGCAGAAGACAGGTGTTGTAGTCCTTTTGGAAGAAGGAACACTTTGACCAATCTACGGCTATCATCACTTGGGGGTAAAGGAAACCCTCTGAAGGACATGGTGTTGTAGTCCCGCTACGTAGAAGCGAGGACACTTTAACCAAACCTCGCTAACACGCACAGCTTATTAAGCCGAATTCTAGGAGAATTTATGATGTCCCGTCCTTTACGCATCACGGCGGGGACCTTTTAATGATACACTACAATCTCACGAAAATCATCACGTTAAATGCAAAAGAATTACCAATTTCCATTCAATAACTAAAGGCGAAGTCGGTAGTGTTTTGGCAAAGCGGAATTCATTAAAATAGTGTTCAACAAACGACAGTTAAACAAAGCATAATGAAAATAAATAACACTAACACTCTACAACGCTAATGGGTGAATCTTGTGATGAGTGGGCCTCCTTCTCCACAAGATTCCTGAAAACGGAAAAGCAAAGCGAATAATAAAAGCAGTCTTTTATTCATTTGTTGAAATATCACGTTATAGAGTGGAAAGGTTGAACACGTCCTGCTTCTCTGCAGTTCTTCAATACATCAAAACTTGGACTCCTCGAATGGTGATTTCTCCTGAATTTAAAAGGGAAATCCCTTCGATAAAATCATTAAAATGCATATCTGAATCCTATCACTTTATCTGATCTTCTTTCCTAAAGTTAGCATAGGATGTCTGATTTCGCATAATAGAATGTTGAATGAGAATTATTAACATTATAGGCGGTGTAACGACTTCTTCTCATCGTTGTTGATGTTGTTTCAGCCGATGATTCGCTCATTTGTTATTGTTGTGTGGCTTCCCTTGTGTTTCGACGTGCCAATGGAGTTCTGGCGGTTCTTACGTGTTGTTTGACCTCGCGATACGAATGTGATAGCTTCGATGTTCGACATCTTGCGACCTTGAATTTACATATGTTTTGCTTTCCGTGTTTCGACATGTCTGCGATCTCGGGCGTAATAGCGACTTCTGTGTTTTGACATCTGCGGCCTGGATAATAGCGGCTCCATGTTTATTGTCAGTTACGTGTTTCAGCAATGGGCCTTGAATGCTAATCTGCAGTTTTGGACACATATGCATTTCTAATCAATGGATAGAAATGCGGTAATGTAAAATATTATGCGAAAACGGATTAAGCATATAGTAATGAGAAAGGGCGTTGTATACCTTTGAGATGATCAAACGAAGTGATAGTATAGGTTCAAATGTAGGTGATCAAGAAACATAATAATGGCAAAAAGTATAGGCAAAAAGGTGCATAGTGTGGTCCTAACATACCTTTTGTTGGGTTGTGCGTTGTACTGCAAACCTCTTCATTATTTTAATTGCAGGGGTCAAGTCCTTTATGCATAGCGTCGCATGCTGCCTTTTCTTCTATGAAGTGTGCCTCTAATGTCACAATTACGGGATTCTCGAACGATATTAAGTCACGAAGGCTTCTAGCTCAACTACCCATTCAAGGCAAGGTTTTTAATCATTGACTTCTCTTTGGTGATGGCCTCTCTTAGATCTCTTATTTCTTAGGGGGTCTCAGACGCAGTCGCGAGGAGCTCCAAATCCGTGTCTGTTGTTGGAGTTGTTGGATTACTTCTTCGAGTTAGGTCACCCTACTTGTGGAAGATGGTCTTCCATCTTCACTTCATGGCAAATCCTGAAATGCGATTGCCTTGTAGAACTCTTTCATGTACTTCAAGTTGATTTGCTAGCAACTATGCCTTTTCCTCATCCCACTTCACTTCCAGGGCAAGATTTTCCTATTTTGTCTCATTCTATTGTTCTAGAAGTGATTTATGTTCTTGCATTAAAGCCTGGGTGGCTTATGTTGTGTCTTCTTGAGCTCATCGAGGGCGAGCTTCGAATGTATCAGCAATGCGGGTAATTGTGTGGGCTCATCGCCTGTTCCCGATGTTCCTCTTATCAAGGGTGCTATAGAAAATGCTCGGCTAGACTGAAGTGCACGGTACACTTCTTTGAGTTCTCTCTTGATTCGGTTGAATAACTCCTCTTGCTTTTCTTCTTACTTCTCTGTTACCTCAAGTGAAGCATCATTATTGAGCAATTAAGAAGTCAAATTCATTTGGGGTAAGGGTAGTTTTAAGTGTTGTTTGGGTGGCCTTAGCCTCTTCGGGAGGAGGGTTTTGGTGGCATCATCTTTATTTTCATGGAGGGACCCTCCTCCTCTCTAGGAGGAGTAAATTCACCTTTGTTTATTCAGCCATGCCTGGCTTCTTCACTGTCACCTCTCTGCGTAGGTGAGATCGATGTAGTCTTCATGGATGTGCTATGGACTTCTAGAAATTCGTCATCCTTCTTAGTCTTGCTTCAGGTGTATCGACATAGCCGAGTTTCCTCATGGGACATGATATACCGAGGGTGCGGCTCTGGAGAGGTCCATTGACCATTCCTTGGTAATCTCCTCATTCATCTTCTGTCAGCTTGTGATGAAGTTGGCGCTGATGTTTATGCTCATCACCGTGCTTTGTAATATAGGTGAAGTGGAGGTCCACACTAAATTTCATCAAAGGTCTAAACCTATGGAGTGTGTTCGGGGTGATTCACGGTGTAGACTAAGTTTCATTCGCTAGTTGATTGAAGTAAGGTCTGTGGAAGACATCATTGGGTACGCCACTGCTTGTTCATTTCTTTGGAGTACCACAATGTACATAACTTTGTGGCTAGTGGTTTGAAGGGTTTGATCTCCCGAAAAGTGGCTCCCTACAGAAGCTTCTAGGCGATGAAAGTGATGAGTATGAGCAACTAACTAATGTGGAACTCATACCCTTGGTCTTGCACTCCTCTTCAATCCAAATCTAACTGGTTTAAAAGATATTGTGCCCAATTCATCCATAGTCCCTCAGTGCACTTCCCTACGAGGTAAACTACAAATCCAGTCTGTGTTGGTCTGATTTCTTACGAACTAAGTACCCGTGATCGGTGACATGCAAGGCACCTTTAGCCACTGCGGATAGAACTTTACCTTGGCAGCCTCACGTACCCTCTCTACATCGCCATAAGTTTCCTTTATGCATTGTGGTAGTGCCTTTCGATTAGGGTCCGCTGTAGGAGAATGTTGTGGGTAGGGCATGCTGAAGTCTATTGATAGATTGATCTGATGCGGATCCATAATGATGCGACGGTCCAACCATAAAGTATCCACCATGGTAGAAAGACATCAGCAACTTGACACATGCGTTGACTTCATGGTGTGCATGGCGAGGATCTTCATTACATTGAGTAGTGTGGATTGCATGAGGTTCTGGGTCTAGGTCTGTGGGACAATATTAGGATTTTTTGCCTTTGGTCTTGGTTAAGTATTTATATGGGGCAAGCATACTGCAGTTCTTGTGATCTTCTAGGTTTAAGTCACTGAACTTCAATGCTACGATGTTATCTTGGTCTGTTTGAATTGTGTGTATCCCTTTCAGGAGGTATGCATTGATCAAGGTGTACTCAAAGTCTGTGGGTACACTATCACAGTTAATATTTCCGCTCAAAGGTGGAATGTAGCCAGAACAAAATCGCATGATCGACGGCATTTGCCAATGTGTCATACGTGCTTTGTTCTTGTCTTTCGGTCGTGGTTTGAAGGTCACAGCAGCAGGGGTGGAGGAGAATCTTGGACTCCTCCTATCAATGATGCTTGCACACCTACAAACATCCTTCTCTCGACATGACTCTCTCATCCATTAGGCCAATCAAAAATTCTTCAACTGCTTTCTCAATAGCGTTGATCGTCGAACATACAAGCTTGGGTCCACTATCTCAGGTGTGAAAATGAATTTTGAAACTACGATGAACAATATGGGAAAAAGGAAATGATCACCGGGGTGAATTAATCTCAAGTTCGGGCTCAAATTCTCATAGAAAAAGTATTCTCGGTGCGTAGCATGACAGACTAAGTAGGAGACAGCCGTAATTACGCTGGCAACGGATATGGGGAGCCTTCATTAGCACCAGTTCTATCTTGTTATGGTGCTATCAATGGGGTCTAGTGGGAACCCATAATTGCTTTTCAACCCATTCAGAGCAGCATTCGAACGATTATATTGGATTCCAATGGCTATATCGCTTCACCATGGAGAAGTGACCCATGTCATTGTTCTGATATCTTGGCGAAGATCAATTCTTGTGATTTTTTCCTTCTGCGAAGTTTCCTCTGGTGTCTTCTATAACTTTTTGATTTTGGCCCTCTTCTTGCTTATCTTCCTAGCCTTTTCCCGATTGAGCTTAGTCTCGGTCATCATTTTCCATTAGGAGTCTTATCTTCTCTCAAGCGCATAGTCGCCGGCGCTACTTGGGTTCTTTCTTCAAATCCAAGGGCAATACTCCTTCATCATATGGATTAGGTATTTCGGTCTTCTGTGGTTCCTCTAACTATCTTATAGCTTTGACATCCAAGTCCCTAGTGTTTAACAGCTGAGATGTTCTCTTGTTCCACTCCATCAAGTATGCGATCCTTCTAGTCATAAATTCCACAAGTTCTTGCTTCTTAATACGTTCCTGGGGCTTCCTTTTCCATCTTTCCTCGGATCACGGTCTTTTCAATCGAGATCTTTCTAACAAAGATAGAAGTAGGCACCGGTCCTCCAATAAATATAACCGAACTCTTCCTGTCGAAGTTCGGGGAAGTGCTCTATAGCTATCTAGGTAATTTTCCATAAGATTTTCCATTTTGCCTTTGAATAATTCGATGGTTCCTAGTGAAGGGACCATGGGAGCCCTCTAGGGTTCCCAAAATTGTACTACGTCATAATTTTCATCGGTGTTCCCTCATCCAGAGCATAGTCGATGTCGAAGTCTCTCCTATTCTTGCTTTGATTTTCTCCTTTTTCTTTGAATATCTCATGACATCATTATGATCATCTAGGGTTTCTTTTGGTACTATAACATGATCTCTGATTCTTTTCTTTGAAGGTTTCTTCCATAATTTTAGTCTCTTGATCTCCTTCGAGTTTACTTGTTCCATATTCGGTTTTTTCAAGTCATATGATCATTCTAGGGAATCCAATACGTCATGGTCCATATATTTCGCCAGAGAGCTGACTAGGGTTTCTCCCAAGGCATTCCTTAGCAAGATGTCTGGTCTTCACAATTGTAACAAAAGAGTTAATCCTCTCTTTCTGACCATGATCCCCAACTCTTCTTGTCTTTAGCTAGAGGATCATGATGGCTAGCCTACAAAATTTCTTTCTAGGGGATCATCCATCCATTGGTTAGTCCAAAAATTCTTCCTATGCCTTAGGTATAACATATCTTTCACTATTCTATCGGACCTATTCATATCAAACTTTATTTTATCTAATAATGCTCTAGTTTTCAGTCTAGGACAAAATTTGTTAAGCGTACCTAAATTCATGCTTGGAAGCTTAAAAATTCCCCTTATCTTACCTATATAGAGCACAAAGCTTTCAAATCTAAAAATTGAACTATTCTTACCTTTACTAGAGGCTAGAGCTTCTGGATCTTACCTCTTTTCTTGAAAATTTCTACTTTTACCTTTCTTAGAGCATAAAGAGTTCAGATATTGCTTCTTTCCTTAAGATCTGACCTCCTTTCTTGTAGATCGACCTCTTTCCTTCGGATGGAAAGCTAACAACTAGGCATAACCCATTAGGTCAAGTAGAATACTAAGCACTAAGGCAACAAATCCTAAAGCACCGAGCTTAATGTACATAGATTTTCTTCTTTAGTTCCGACAATCCTTAGTTCTAGTCGACAATGGAACCATTTGTTGGCACAAGGAAGACCCAAGGTTCAGCAGCTCAAGATCACACCAACTAAAACCTAACTATCGACCCTTTGAAAAGCCTTGTGAAGTAGATGAAGTCTCACCGAGGTAGAAGCATGGGGGGTTATAGGACGCAGTTGTTTGTAACCAGGTTGGGACACATATATTTGATTATCTTTCTTACAACTCACTTAGTATCAATTATTCCTTAATATATGTTCATTAAGAAACTTTGCAGAAGGCACATATAATCATAGTGAATACTTATACTAAAGATGATTGAATACTTAGCCACAGAAATATATATTAGATTTAGTAGATCAAACACTAAGCATCTTGCATACCATATCTAACATTCATTAATATATCATAAGCGCATAGCATAACTAGATCTATTTCATCACAACAAGCACTTAGCCGAAAGGAAACAACACATTAGATTGAAGCACAAATCACTATACACAAATTAAGTGGTTCACTCCACCACAGGCCCACGTCCACAAATTCTTCTTCTTTATATTATCTCGATTAAGCGGTTACAACTTTATAAGAGCTCCGGTGACCCTTATATGCATGGGACAAAATATACTAGCACTTATTTCGCTGGATCTTCTTCTTTACCTTGACACAAAACTACAACAACTTACACTTATATTTTCAATCTCCTTACAATCATGCAGAGAGCACTTTCAATATACATCCAATCACACTGATCAACTACTAGCACTAAGCCTTTAGCTATACATCCACATAGATGTACTACTACTGCTCCTCTTTACATTTCCCCTAAAGTATATTTATGAATTACAAAATGGGCCTAAGCGTAAGGTAAACCATGGGCCAACATCCCTTTCCTTTACATCAACCCAAAACCCTAAAAGGGACCCAAAAATAGGTCTAGCTCCCTTAATTTCTGTTTCGTGTTGTGCTCCATATTTGGCAAGCTGTTGTAGTCCCCAAAATGGTCAAATAATAGTAAGTATTCTTCAAGACTTGAGTGAGACTAACACTTCACTTAAGTTTTCTTTATTTTTAAAATAAAATTAAAATAGAAACTTATTTGATTTTTACCAAAAAGTGGTGTGTGATCGAGTGTTCTAATCCTAAGTACATAACTTATCTACTAAATCATTGTTCATATACCCAAGTCAACCAATCCACATGTCAAGCGCAAGTCAACACATAGGTCACCAAATCCAAGCACAAGCACCAAGCCTTTCCATTCCACATGTCTCCTTGAAATATCAATATGAGCCTCATCGCATATAAAGTCTATAGACTTCTAAATCCCGATGCATGTGGGATATGTGTCGTTGTGAATACAAAAAAAAATGAAGATTTAAATCCTTTATGCTTGGTGCCAAGACTAAATTTCAATTAAGATTTCCTTGAGTTGTTAATCACAGAAATTGGTTACCGGATACCAGGGTTATAACGACATGTTTGCAGGTCTCGAGTTGTTGCCAAGTGTCTGCGGAGTTTGAAGGTGTTAAATGTAAAGGAACAACAAAAGCTCGAGCTATAGTCGTGTTGATTTTCTAGATGTCAAGGAGTAAAATCTGTTTGCAGGTCTCGAGTTGTTGCCAAGTGTCTGCGGAGTTTGAAGGTGTTAAATGCCAAAGGAACAACAAAAGCTCAAGCTATAGTCGTGTTGATTTTCTAGATGTCAAGGAGTAAAATCACATTTTATTTACAAGTGCCCTACATATCTTATCCATCCAGGTAATCAGATGTAGACATCGACACTCAAATATCAAGAGAATGGATAAGGTGTCAAATGCTTGCTATCAGCAAACAGAATGATCTAGGTATCATCACTAGGTCAAAAATCTGAGATTAGTAACCTGGTGGTGTTGATTAGTGATTGGAAGGGATAGAATGTGAAAGCCTCGCTCAAATGGAAAGTCTCATAAAGTGGTGTGCCATTGCCATTTCACTTAGATGTTGAGAACTTGGTTATGTCAGCAATTTGATTGCTCCATTTGGTGATGGATTTTTGTTCTTCTTTTCTTGTCTCTAACCGGATGCTAGACCATCATCATCCAACGTCGATTTCTTTCGTATTTTGATATTTGTTATGGATGATATTGTGTAGAAAACCTCTCTATAGACCCTGATTGGTATTATAATTGTCCATCATCTAATGGAAATCTGAGTCCAGGATCTAAATAGTGCAACACAAGTAGTAGAACAATGTCTTCCTCACAAAAGAAACAGTTTGAATAGATTGAAGTTTTGGCAAATCATTAAAAGCATAAAATACTAGGGAATGAAATAAATGATTGCTTTGAAGCATGTGATACATTCTACAACAATGCACCTAGCCAAAATCTAGGAAAGAAGCATTTCGATGCAAAATGCCTGGAATTTTTTTTGACAACTGGAGGCAGAGCACCCACATTATCATAATGAAACTAGTTAGCGCACAAGGAGAAATCATAAATGATTGGGGTTTTTTATGTCTATCTCATGAATCTCATGTGTTTTTAGAATATGTTCAAGATGAAGAAAATTTTGCTAGACGAATGTGTTACTACTCTAATCATTCGTATTGTTCATTGCTAATGTAGATCTATGATGCATATGATCAATGCCATTATGATTTTGTCATAATTGTAGCAGGTTTCTCATTGTTTTCAAGCTGCCCCAAGTTAGCCAAATCAATCTCTGATTTGAAGGAAACAATAAATCCACCTTTCCAGTTTGATGAATTAAAGAAAATGGAAGTCAAACATCATTCTAGATTTTGTGGAAGCATACGAAGCGACAAACAAAGCATCTTCAGGGAACTTGGAAATAGAAGATCACTCTGGGATTTTTAGGTAGCATAGCATCATGAAGCAGGGTAGATCCTGAATTATTGAGGACAACTTGCAATGCAGGTGGCAAAAAATCACCAAATATTCTGAAGGCATTAAATCTAGCAGCAATTCCAATATTTGAGCAAGTCAACTACTAAGATCACAACTTCGATAGAATTTGATTACAGCTTGTCTAAATTGTTGCCATATATGGATTGGGAATTGCTTTATATTTAGATTGTTGATAGAATTGAATTGTTGGAAGCTAGTTATAGTTGTTAATGGTTTCCTCTATCTAAACTATGATATGGAATGAAAGTAGAGGAGGGGAATAGTATTCATGAATATGGTTCAACTCTTGTGAATTGTAAGCAAACTATAGACTAAGAGTTTTGTTGAGTATATATCTAGATGCAGAATTTCATCTCTAAGTTTTTTATCAGACTTCCATTACCTTTCATTTCCTTTCTGTATATGTGGATGAATTGCAAGGTCCATAGTATCTATAATTCATTTGATGATTAAGATATGCCATTCTTGTATTGCATTAGTGTATTTAAATCCCACATATATTTACTATTGTAATTGACCATTTGAATATGTTTTTAGTGTATTTGAGTCTGCCAATATAGTAGTGTTATCTTTTCAATATCATTTTTACTTCATCTGAACTATTTAGAGAGGACTTTATTTGTTCGAATGTGTTCATCGTAGTCTTGGCTTAGTGAGGCTTAATGGTTCATATATTGATCCACCCTAGAAATTATTTCATCCAACCAAATAGTTTATGTTACCAAGCTCATTCCCTTTATAGTCAGGGAGTGACTCTTGGAGTGATAACAAATTGGCATCGTTGTCGGGGACGTAAGTGAAGCTAGTTTCCCTGGGAGAACGACACAAATCCAACTTTTGATGGCAGATAAGAGGACACATAAATCGAATGTAACAGTCTACCTGGCGACTCCACAATCAAAGACTCCATTGGGGAGGATCTGATTGACAGAAAAATGAAAAGGCATAAGGGAAAAACCATGTATCAGTTCATAAGCTTTCTTCATGAACTGTTGTTGTTCTTTATCAACTCATTTCTACTTTTCCATTCACATATTAAAAGGATCATCTTGTGTTTTGTTTATTTGGATGTTCATCAACCTACCTTTATCTATCCTGTTGGTATATTTATTACGGGCAGACATAAGGCAGAGTATTTGTTTGTCATTGATGGCAAGCTCAACCCGATGATGACAAATAGGAGAAAGTGGCAAGACCAGTAGCGCAACGATGATCACATGGCAAGATCAGAAGCGTAAACTCCATTTTGGAGTTTCAGATACCAGGAGTTGGAGGAGTCAAGAGTCGAGACTCTTCATCACAGGAGTCCCGAAGTTGCGAAATGCCAAATGCCAAAATCTCGAAACAGGCACATCAAACCATGATTTAATATCTATTTTGGAGTTTTGGATACCAGGAGTTGGAGGAGTCAAGAGTCGAGACTCTTCATCACAGGAGTCCCGAAGTTGCGAAATGCGAAATGCCAAAATCCCAAAACAGGGACATCAAACCATGACTTAATCTCCATTTCGGAGTTTCAGATACCAAGAGTTGGAGAAGTCAAGAGTCGAGACTCTTCATCATAGGAATCTCAAAGTTGCGAAATGCGAAACGCCAAAATCCTGAAACAGGCACATCAACAAAGACTCCATTTCGGAGTTTCACAGACCAGGAAATCTAAGATCAAAGGAACTTTAACCTTTGAAGTAGAGAACTCCGAAATCCCAAAAGCAGGAGGACCATCCATCATCAGGAAGGACACATGGTTACAGATCAACATTTCGCTGACTGAGAGGTCAAAGGAAGGAGTCCCCTAACCTCTCAAACTCATGATATGCGAAATCGTGAATTAATCTGAGTCGTTGATCAAAGGGATATCCTGGACTGTTGATCAGGCACAATGAAGGCTCGTGAATTTGTGAAATGATCCTGGTCGTTGAAGCCAGAGGACACATGGAAAAATATTGGAATTTCGCTGACTGAAAGGTCAAAGGAAGGAGTGCTCTAACCTCTCTAACTCGTGATATGAAAAATCGCGAAATAATCCTAGCCGTCGGATCGAGGGTTGATCTGGACCGTTGATCAGACACGACGAAGGCCCATGAAGTTTCAAAATCATGATAAGATCTGGACTATTGGGTCCATAGGACACGTGGCGAAAGATCGTCATTTCACTGACTGGAAAGCCAAAGGAACGGGGTTCCCTAACCTCTCGAAATTGCGAAATGCCGAAATGAAAAATTGTGAAATGCCTTTTGGTGTAGCCTATGGTCACCACTGGTGGTCACGAGAAGGGAAGGAGCTAGTCCTGCTAATCTCCTTTTTTTCATAGTTTCGGGGATCACGACATGGAGCATCAAGATATCTCATCACAAGGAATGTTGAAATGCCGAAATACCAAAATGCGAAATGGCGAAATCAACATGAGACCCTGTGCTTGTAATCCAACGGTGTTGGATACTTGGAAATCTGATCGAAGGGCTATTGTTTCTCTTCACGATTAATTGTTCAGTTACGATTCAGTTATCAGTACCGAATCATGGTTCTTGGACAGTTGGTGTTTCAATTGCTGAAGCGTTGTTCTAGGGATTTGAGGGGTAACTAAAGGGGTTGTAGTGCATAAAATAAACACACAGTGGCTGTGTGTGGTTGGTTCTTCTGGCTGAAAAATGAGTTGAACTGTAGAAAGGTAAAAATACAGTATGCCCAGTGTGAAGAAATCTCAGAGATAAGGAACAGAAGCTTAACAGAGGAGAAAAGGTGAAGAGAGCAGAATCTGCACATATCAAAGAGCATGACAATGACAGAGAAATTACAGATAGAAAGAGACAGTAAGTCAAGCCAAGTATGAACAAAGCAGAAGAATAGTGTAGCAGAGAAGAATTACAGAACGGTGAAGAAGTGGTAAGAATTGATTTATCTGCGTTGTTGGTTATTCAATCATTTATTTGTAATAAGGGTGGTAGGGAGGTGCTAGGGAGGATTGTTGTCCTCAGAGGTTCAAGTGGGTGCTTGAACACAGGGAGTTGTAGCTTCCATATGGTTGCAGCCAAAGAAACTAGGGTGGCAGGGTGGTGCAAGGGAGAACAAGTGTTCTCTGTTATACTGGTTGGAGCCTATGTAACTGGAAGTTGGTGCTTCCATCCAGTTGGTACTGGAACACTCAGGGAGTTGGTGCTTCCTTCTAGTGGGTTCTATAGAAACCAAAGAGTTGATGCTCTCAAACAAGTTGGAGCTTGTAAAACAGAGGTAGTAGCCTCACATTGAGTTGATGCTCAATTATAGATGATGTACAGAACTTAAAAGATTGCCTATCATTTTGAAGAAGAAGAGGTTTCCTCCCTTTATGGGTTTCCTCGTGAAAATCTATCTCTTTGTATATCTTATGTGTGACTGATACTCATTATTTATGTTGTCCATATGTTGTATAATATTGATGATCAC
>SNQJ01S0115572.1:37981-63234 GCA_010110895.2 Picea sitchensis
GTTCTCTGTTATATAGGTTGGAGCCTGTGTAACTGGAAGTTGGTGCTTCCATCCAGTTGGTGCTGGAACACTCAGGGAGTTGGTGCTTCCTTCTAGTGGGTGCTAGAGAAGCCAGAGAGTTGATGCTCTCAAACAAGTTGGAGCTTGTAAAATAGAGGTAGTAGTCTCACATTGAGTTGGTGCTCAATTATAGAGGATGTACAGAACTTAAAAGACTGCCTATCATTTCGAAGAAGAAGAGGTTTTCTCCCTTTATGGGTTTCCTCATGAAAATCTGTCTCTGTGTATATCTTATGTGTGACTAATTCTCATTATTTATGTTGTCCATATGTTGTATAATATTGATGATCACTTGAAGAAAGATTAAGAATGTTTTGATAAACTTAAAATTGTTTAAGCACAATAACAACTGATTCACCCCCCCCCCTCTCAGTTGTCTTAGTAATTTCAACATATCCATCATTGCAAGAGGAAAATTTGCACCCTCCTTATGTTGTTGATGTTGATCCTATATATTTACCTCAACCTATTCATAAAGATGAGATTTACATTCAAATCCCTCCCAAATCTGATCACTCTTGAAACCTTGAGGAGATGGAAACCGATGCAAAACTTTCTCAAATCTCATTATCTTCAGTGACTATTGAGCCTTCCAATCATCTTGTTAATCCTCATGATTACCCCACTTCTTTTCAAACTAGAATCATAATGAAGATGTTCAAGCCTTTAAGGCTGTCATATCTCCTTCATCTTTATCCTCTTGATTTCCTTGAGTATCTTTCCTGTTTTTATGGAGAGGATCATGTCACAACTGAGAGGCATTTGGGGGCCTTTGAAAACTTTGTTGATCAATTCGATATTATTCATGATGATGTTACTATGAGGTTGTTTTCCAAAACTTTGTTTAGAGATGTTGCAATATGGTTTATGAGTTTGAGAGTTGATTCCATTGGCTCTTGGATTGAGTTGTCTAATGATTTTTCAAAGCATTGGTGTGAGAACAAATCTTTTGATTTGTACCTCGCTGATTTTTATGCCTTGAGGAGAGAGGAGGAAGAAGCTTTGTCTATCTTCAACATAATATTTTATAACATGCCCTTGGATATCTGGCCTACAGAGATTGTTGCCATGGTATACTATGTTATGGTTGATCATTCAGAGCTTGTCCTTCTCCTGTTAGAAAGGAAATCATCATATTTAAGACCGTTTTTTGAGGATGTAGAAGGAATTGAGGAGAGCATTTGTGCTTCTATAAGGATTTGAGATCCAACTTACTTTGAAAATCTGCATGCATATGAGCAACAAAATTGTCAGTATATTTCATATTTTGAGCAAGAAGACAATGAGTATGAAGCATTTCTAGAACACCAACAAGGATGTAAGTATATGTCATATTTGGAAACAGATTCTTCAGTGTTTGTAGATGTTTCTATGGACAGGTATGCATGTCAAGTTGATGATCAGTTTTCAAACCATTTTGAGCATGAGGTAACTAAGGACTGCATAGATAATTACATGTTTCTAGATTATCATAATCAATATGATTTAAACCCTTTTTTTTCATTATCTTATGATCATTATTCCAAAGAGGGAGTTGTTGCTACTGATGATCAAGATCTGATCACAAGGGAACTAGAAGGTTATCAATTTTCAAGTGGAGAGACATTCATAGATGAGACAATCATGGATGAGCAGTTGTTTTTTGTAGATCAATATGTTTCTAATATTGGTTTCAAGGATCCAGTTGTAGCCTTGATGGAGTCATATATTTTAGATAATTTGAAAATTTTAGATTTCATTTCATCGGTACTCATGGGTGAGTATGGTTTTCTGAAATATTTTCTATCACTACTGATATGTTTCAATTATTATCTATTCATCAGTGATAGAGAAAAGATATTTTCAGTTTTTATGTAAGTCTTCCTTTACTTGACCAAGTTGAAGAACTGGTTAGAAGTAGGGTAGCATAGGAAATAAATATCACTTCCCGAGCATTTGTTTTCCTTTAATTTTTTCAGTCGTTTATCAGTTAATTACTTGAATAAATGGCCAATTTTGAAAGTTTGTAGAGAGAGGTTGCATAGTTGACTCCATATCCAAATGGAAAAGGCACATGGTCTTTCAAGTTCTTGGAACCTCACAGGGAGGTCTCCATCCCAGTTGGAGCCAGATGTTAGTGCTCAAAATGATCTTTTAAAATTTTAAGCGTTTTTAGCATCTTCATGCTTAAATTGTCAAAACCTTTTGATCATTTGCCTTAGGTCATCACTTATGAATTCATTATTGAGTCATGATGAGTCTTATTCACAATTTTTTCCAAATCCCTATGATCTTTGATCTATATTCTGACCTGTAAAACCAAAAATGGTTTTTTCATTAGTTTTCCTAAAACCTTCACTTATAGTTTTCTTTATTTTTAAAAATAAAAATAAAATAAATACTTATTTGATTTTTACCAAAAAGTGGTGTGTGCTCGAGTGTTCTAATCCTAAGTCTAACTTATTGACTAAATCACTATTCATATAACAAAGTCAACCAGTCCACATGTCAAGCTCAAGTCACCACATAGGTCACCAAAGCCAAGCACATGCGCCAAGCCTTTCCATTCCACATGTCTCATCAAAATATCAATATGAGCCTCAATGCATATAAAGGCTATAGACTTATAAATCCAGATGCATGTGGGATATGTGTTATTAGGCGAATAAAAAAAACAAAAAAACAAATGAAGATTTAAATCCTTTATGCTTGGCGCCAAGACTAAATTTCAATTAAGATTTCCTCCAGCTGTTAATCACAGAAATCGGTTACCAGATACCATGGTTATAACGACATGTTTGCAGGTGTCGAGCTTTTGCCAAGTGTCTGTAGAGTTTGAAGGTGTCAAATTCCAAAGGAACAACAAAATCTCAAGCTATAGTCATGTTTATTTTCCATATGTCAAGGAGTAAAATAACATTTTATTTACAAGTTTCCTTCATATCTTATCCAACCAGGCAATCAGATGTAGACATCAACACTCAAAGATCAAGAGAATGGATAAGGTGTCAAATTCTTGCTATCAGCAAACGAAATGATCTAAGTATCATCGTCAGGTCAAAAATATGAGATCAGTGACCTGGCAGTGTTGATCTGTGATTTGAAGGGATAGACTGTGAAAGCCTCGCTTAGATGGAAAGTCTCAAAAATTAGTGCGCCATTTTCATTGCACTTAGATGTTGAGAACTTGGTTCTGTCAGCGATTTGATTGGTCCATTTGGTGATGGATTTTTGTTCTTCTTTTCTTGTCTCTGACCGGATGCTAGACCATCATCATCCAACGTCAATTGTTGTTGTATTGTGATATTTTTTATGGATGATATTGTGTAGAAAACCTCTCTACAAACCCTGACTGGTATTATTCTTTTCCATCTTCTAATGACAATTTGATTTCAGGCTCTAAATAGTTTAACACAAGTAGTAGAACAATGTCTTCCTCACAAAATCATCAGTTTGAATAGATTGAAGTTTTGGAAAATCATTAAAAGCATAAAAGACTAGGGAATGAAATAAATGATTGCTTTGAATCCCGTGATACAGTCTACAACAGTGCATCTAGCCAAAATCCGAGAAAGAAGAATTTAGATGCAAAACGCCTGACAAACGTTTTGCCAACTGGAGGCAGAGCACCCACATTATCATAATGAAACTACTCAACGCACAAGGAGAAATCATAAATGATTGGGGTTTTTTTATGTGTATCTCATGAAGCTCATGTGTTTTTAGAATATGGTCAGGATGAAGAAATTTTTGCTAGACGAATGTGTTACTAATCTAATCATTCATATTGTTCATTGCTAAGGTATATCTAGGATGCATATGATCAATGCCATTATGATATACATTATGATTTTTTCTTAATTGTAGCAGGTTTCTCGTTGTTTTCAAGAAGCCCCGAGTTAGCCAAATCAATCTCTGATTCGAAGGAAACAACAAATCCACCTTTCCAGTTCGATGAATTAAATAAAATGGCAGTCCAACATCATTTCAGATTTTGTGGAAGCATACGAAGCGACAAACCAAGCATCTTTAGGGCACTTGGCAATAGAAGATCACTCTGGGATTTTCAAGTAGCATAGCATCATGAAGCAGGGCAGATCCCGAATTCTCGAGGACAACTTGCAATGAAGGTGGCAGAAGATCAACAAAGATTCTAAGGGCATTAAACCTAGCAATAGTTCCAATATTTGAGCAAGTCAACTACTAATATCACAAATTCGATATAATTTGATTACAACTTGTCTAAATTGTTGTTATATATGGATTGGGAATTGTTTTATATTTAGATTGTTGATATGATTGAATTCCTAGAAGCTAGCTATAGATGTTAATGGTTTCCTCTATTTAAATTATGATATGGAATGACAGTAGAGGAGGGGAACAGTCTTCATGACTGTGGTTCAACTCTTGTGAATTGTAAGCAAACTGTAGACTAAGATTTTGTGTTGAGTATATATCTAAATGTAGAATTTCCTCTCTGAGCTTTTGATCATACTTCCATTACCTTTCATTTCTTTTCTGTATATGTGGATGAATTGCAAGGTTCATAGTGTCCATAATTCATTTGATGATTAAGAGATGTCATTCTTTTATTGAATTAGTGGATTTAGATCCCACATATATTTACTACTGTAATTGACCATTTGAATATGTTTTTAGTGTATGTATGTCGATACAATAGTGTTCTCTTTTCAATATGTTCAGAGAGGACTTTGTTTGTTCGAATGTGTTCATCATAGTCTTGGCTTAGTGAGGCTTAATGGTTCATAGATTGATCCACCTTACAAATTCTTTCATCCAACCAAATAGTTTATGTTACCAAGCTCGTTCCCTTTACAGTCAGGGAGTGACTCTTAGAGTGATAACAAGCAGATTCCGAAATGAAAAAATCCATTTCATAGAACAACTAGACAATGCCAGTACTTTCCTCATAGCTTCCATACAACTTACCGTGCCTACTCTAATTCCTTCAAATGTCATTTTGGATATTAGGGTTTTAAACCCTAAACCACTCTTTGTCTTGATTGTAAGTTGGCTCTCCATGCTTACAACATTTCAATTTGGCGTTTTCATGATCGATATTGGTTGGTATGCTCCATGGTAAAGGCCATACTTTGCAAAGCTAAATATTGAAGTGACACCCTTTCACATATATTTTATTCCACTGTTGATACAAGTATGCTTTGAATTGAAATGGCAAGGGGATGTATTATTCAATTTTTCTATGCGCCTCGCTTCCAGCAAA
Organism: Picea sitchensis; assembly: GCA_010110895.2. Lineage (NCBI taxonomy): Eukaryota > Viridiplantae > Streptophyta > Pinopsida > Pinales > Pinaceae > Picea > Picea sitchensis. Next base: position 43,266 of record SNQJ01S0115572.1, read on the forward strand.
GATGATGTTGCAAGTACAACAACAATCTCTCTCTGAGTTGTTTATGACAATAAAGCAAAAGAATGTGTTAATACTAACACATGATACAAAGGCAGAGAATTTTGCCCATCTATCCTCATCATCTAAGCTTTGTGCATAGTCTTCGTTATGCAAGTCACATTCCATAGATAGATATCTTGTGATAAAATATGGATCGGTTAAGCTCACTTATTTATGGATTGGTTAAACTCACATATTCATAACAATATAAATGTCAGCATGTACTGTAAGTCAGGCTCATGAAAGATGACGAGGGAGCAGAAGGAAAAGAAAAATAAGCTGGTTTTTGAGTTTGATAATGTGGCGTGTTAACACAATGAAGTTGACGAACACGAGATGTATAATAATTACTTGATAAGTAAATAAATTCAGTACTCTATTAAAATTTAAGTTTAAATAATTTAAGATTTAGTAAGAATTTTAATTTAAGTTAGAATAATTTAGGAATTGTAATTTAAGTTATAATTTTATTGAAATGAAAACACCTTATAAAACTTTACTATGTTTGACCAATTTGAAAATAAGATGTCCTAAGATGTCCTAATACTTGCAGGAAGGCTGTATGGAAAATTTCTTAGTTAACAAAGAAATATTCTCCATAGATAAACAAGAAAGAGATCATGCACAACAAGAAATACACATCACTGAAACAAGATGACCAAAAACTTAATGATACGATCCAAAAACTCAAGGGTAACATGGCAGTTTAGTCATTCTGTTGTTAAAAATGTCTTGATAGTGTTCTTGATATTCAATACTAAGTTTTTAGTAATCAATTCTAGGTACACTCAACCTTGTAACTTTGGAATCTTTCACAGTATATTTGAGTGACATAATTGAAGAAAAAAACCAATAACAAGAAATGATTTACAAAGATTGTCAATGAGACTTGAAGATGTTGTCACTGCTAGAACTGGTTATTGTTGCTTCGATACTAGTTTTTTCGCAGTGTTTTTTTTTTGTTTTAGGCCAACAATTTCATTTTCATTTTTTTATTACCAACCATTTTCATTTTCATTTATTTATTTATTTTTCTATTGGATTCTAGTGCAGGAAATGAAAAAAAATCTTATACCGAAAAAATCTTATAAGGAAATATCGATCATGAAATTTGGTTTGCTATGGTTGTGCTAGGCCCTAGAACAATGGAGTCTAGATATTACGACCCCAGGGGATATTTTGGTACCAAGAAGCTTGGAGCTCAAGAAGTGGACTGAAATGACTGGTGAACAAAGAAAAGAGAAGGACGAAATAAGCCGTGTGATCTCGAAAATGATAAGTCGTCTTGAGAATTCCCATTTCTTATTCGTTTTCTTTCCCTGACAAAGAATATCCTTTATCGAGAGGGACATAAGAAATGATTTGAGCTTAAATCATGTATTCTCTGAAAACAAATTCATAAGAGGTAGCATCGTAGCGAGTCTTAGTTTCAGCTTATCCTGCTCCAACTTATCCATAGGTAGGTGGGTTGGGGGCTTATGGGGGTCTAGTTCAACAAAGCCACATGGATGAAAGAGAAATTAGCTGAATTCAAATTCATTCAAGATTTACTGCACTACTTAAATGAAAGTAATATAGATTTAGGGTTTGTATGAATATAGATAGTTTTTTCTATTGAAGTCTTGTGCAGGAAATGACAAAAAAAAAAAAAAAATGTAATAGAGGTTACATGGTAATGTCCAGGCTGCAAGGAAGCAAGGATCAATCATCCATGAAGATCAATGGATGATACAACTGGAACATAATTCTCACAGGTAATTAAAAAAATCAATGAAATTCAAAGGATACATTGCAGTTTATGTAGTTCTTCATAACAATTTGAAGAATATAGAAGAATGAAATAACAATTTGAATTGATGTAAACGAATTAAATGAATGAGGTGAGATCTATGCATGTTGATAGGATGAAATTATGTTAAATTCACAGGTTCATACCTAATTTCATTCTATGATGAAATTTTGTTAAATACACAAGGCTCATACTTAATTTCAGCATTACCATTGGCAGTGTCGTGGGCATGGCATGGACAAGCATGGTTCATACTTAATTTCAGCTTTACTAGTGGCAACATCCTGGGCATGGCATGGAGCAGAAGGGAACTCGGGGTGGAGGGGGAAAGCGAGGAGTAAATAGAGGGTCGACTATTCTTGTCTCATGGACACCTTTGTGTCTCGTGTCATGCTTTGTGTGTTGTGTCGTGTCAAGCTGTAGAACACTATGTGTAAGAAAAACATTCTCTATGTAGAAACAAAATTGATTCGATAAACATAGGCTAAGCTAACATTTAATGTTTACGAAGTACTGCTAGATTCATGTTTAGCATTACTTGGTTTGGTAAAAATAAGAACACAAATGTGAGCTTTAAGTCAAAGTTAACCTAAGATATTCTCTCCTTATTCTCTCATCTACCTCATGAAGAGGTCAAATAAGAGGTAGAACTTAAAACTTTTATTAAAAAACAACTTTAATTATATGATTTTTGAATTTAAGTCAAAGTTAACCTAAGATATTCTCTCCTTATTCTCTTATCTAACTCATGAAGAGGCCAAATAAGAAGTAGAACTTAAAACTTAGATTAAAAAAAAACCTTAATTATATGATTTTTGAAGAGGCCAAATAAAAGGTAAAACTAAAAACTTAGATTAAAAAACAACCTTAATTATCCTAAGATATTCTCTCCTTATTCTCTCATCTACCTCATGAAGAGGCCAAATAAGAGGTAGAACTTAAAACTTAGATTAAAAAACAACCTTAATTATATGATTTTTGAAGAGGCCAAATAAAAGGTAAAACTTAAAACTTAGATTAAAAAACAACCTTAATTACATGATTTTTGGAAAAGTTTGATTAAAACAATGAAAACCCATTGATTTGTGTGCAAGTTAATAGGAAAAGTGAAAATCCGATTACCAATAGTCCCTCATCCCAAAGGCCAGGGACTAATAAAGGTTGATAACCCTTTAACCATGAATCATAAATATTTACTCATAAAAATATAATAGAAAATGTAAAGTGACTTGAATGACATGTCTTTAAAATGATTTGGTTAAGTGATGTTAAAGTTTATGACATGGTTTAAGTGTTGAATTAATTGTTTCATTTTAATATATATTTTTTTAAATACCCAAAAATTAAATTTTTTGAATTTTATATCTATGGTTTATATTATATTTTTTAAAAGTTTAATTGCTTAAAAAGATTAATTTTTTTATTAATTAAATTGTATTATATTTTTAAAAAGTTTAATTCCTTAAAAATTTAGAAAACATGTAGATTACATTTTTTAGTTAATAAAATTGTATTATTTTAATTTTTAGATTTTAGATTTTTTTTTTAATTTAATGAGATTGTATTTATTTTTATTTTTAGATTTTATTTAAAATGAATTTATAAAATATTTTAAATTGTTTGGAATATATTTTTTATATAATGAAATTTTGATTTTAAAATAAAAAATATTTTAATTAACATTTTTTTTAAGTTAGAATTTTATATTACTTTTTAAGAATAAAAAATAATACAATTATATTGTTTTTGAGTTTGGGTTGCCAACAAAGGAAACCAACCCAAGTCGAGTATTGGGCAAAATAATGAACTGCCTTCTTCGAGCCAAAAAAATCAAGAATTTTTCATTGTATGCTCATACATGTAACTTAATATTAACATAAAAACATAGATGGCATTGTTATCAAGAGAAACCATCAACATTGATCATTTGGATTAGCTTGAATCCAAGTTGCCTGATGAATTGTCCCCAATGCGTTGTTAAAGAGGTGTAGGCAATTCCAGTATGAAGAATGGACAACTTGGTCTCTCCTAGGCACATTGGCACTGCTAAGGAGTGGAGCAAATATAAGGAGTGGATCAAATATCAAGCAACAGGTTGACCTTTTGATCTAGCATCTCCATCTAGTGTTGTTAGTTCACTTATTCACTCCGGATCTTGAAAATTAGTTTCAAGTGGTCCTCTGTCAACCTATATGACGTTGTCTCTGAATTTTTGTCCACCACATCATTCAGAGAAGGCATGGGTGGGGAACTTGATGGGACCATTCTCGGGAGGATAAGGACATGTTCTTCTTCCTTTTGTACAGGCTCGCTGCATTGGAGGATCCAAAACCCCTTTGCCAGCTTCATGCTCTGGCTCATCCCCAAGCTCATACCACTCAACCATGTATCCCCAAACCATGCCTTCGTCCCGAATTTTCTCTAAATCCTGTCTATTATCAAGGGGAGCGAGATTACTATGAGATTTAATAGCTCTAGTCTTCATACTACCTGACATGCTAGCTATGTCACTAGCCGAGGATGGTGGAATGCCTCTCCTTGATACAAATATTCAGAAGGAAGCTAAACCCCTGTGCACTCTTGCTCTCTTGTGCAACATGGGGAGGATGAGAATGCTCACTGCTCGAGAGAGGGAAATGGGAAGTTGTGCGAACAACAAGAGGAGAGGAATGAAAGGTTGTTAGACTAGACTTGGGCATACATGATTATAAGATCCCTTAACCTCCATCGTCAACAAATAAACCCAATGCTTCTTCCATGGTGAGCTGGCCATAATAACTCCAGACACAAGCAAAGCTTTACTCCCTTTTGTATCATTGGTACCCCGAACCTTCATTCGATCCTTCACACACCTCAGAATGAACATCAACTTAATGAAAGGATAAGGGCATTTAACTTTGGCATTGTCCACCTATCCCCCTTAGAACTTCAAATGTCGAGATTGTCACTGTCCATATGGATCTTCATATAAGTTCTTATATCACCCCATTCGAAGATATTTTAATTAACATTTAATCTATGTCAAAATTTAAATTTCATTTTTATATTTAAATTTTTAATATAAATTAATTAAATATTTATTAATTAAATTAATTTCTAAAGATTAAAACAAAATTATTCTCCTATCTAAATTAAATATTAATATAATATTATATAATATATTAATATTTTTTATTCAAATATAAAAAATATTAGAAATCTATAAAATAAAAATTTTCAAAATCATTTTTCTTCCAGGGAAAAGATATAACAAGTAAACATATAATAATCATCCAATTAGTATGTACTAACATGGAAGGTGTAGTTAGTCACTAACTTTTACTTACTATCATGGAAGGTGTAATTAATTACTAACATCTAATCACAATCACTTATCCTTTAAAAATATTAAAATAAATCATTTTTATTGACAAATTAGTAAATGTTTGATTATGGATATTTGAAAATTTGCGCAAAATAATTTGTTCGTTTGAAAGTTGCTCGTAGTAAAAGCGATGTGTTTCCAAAATATTAATTGGAAGGATAATTACGTGTCCAATTTCATACCTTTCATGCTTACTTTTTTTTCCAAAGTGCCTTTCATGCTTACTTATATGGAGAGCAAACAGACTTTTGTTATTTAAGTTAAAGTTAACAAAATTGACTTTATCCTTATATCTCAAGCTTTTAATTGAAAATTTTATATTATATTGTTTAAGTTAAATATATTTAATTTATAATATAGTGTTTAAATTAAATATATTTAATATTATGTTTATGATTTTTAGAAATAGGATGATTTATTGTATGAGAACAAGTTAAATAATATGGAAGACAAGAGACTTTTTAAAATTGTTTTAAACTTCAATCAAAATCATCTTTGGCTTAAGTGGGAATGGCATAAAGATGCCCAATCTTGGCTAAACCATTGAGGAATAAAGGAAGAGATAATTTTGGAATAAGAATAATATTAAAAATATTATTAAGAAATTTAAGTAGAAAATGTTGTGCGATAAAAAGTTAGAGGGGAAAATAAAATTAAGATATTATAAGGAGCTAATCAACCCTAATTTAGAAAATAAAAAATATCTCTCTGTTTTGACAAGTGTAAAGAAAAAAATAAGCATTGCTAAAATAAGAACAAATTCTCGTGAGCTCTATTGTGAAATTGGGTGTTGGTCAATTCCTAAAACACCGTGGGATGAAAGAGTCTGTCACCTTTGTGACACTAAGAGGGTTGAAGATGAAAATCACTTTCTCTTAGATTGTCCAACATATATCCAGATTGGATCTCAATCTCAAAAGATTTGTCACACTACCAACCTTCGAAACCTTTTAACTCAACAAAACTGTGGTGATCTTCGAACGCTTCTCTTAATGCTCTTCGAGCACATAAATAAAATTCTAAATAATTCCAAGTAATCCCTTACCTTCTTAAGGTTTGATAGACCAATTCGGTCTCAGTGGACATTAATCATTGTCATAATAAAATGAGATGTTAGATTAGGGGTGACAGGAGTAGGGGTGGCCTTCATGATCCCAGAGGGACTTCAATAATTTATTATGCCTAGGGTCTAAGAAATCTATCAAACAATTTGGCTGAAGTATTCACTCTCTTGTGTGGTCTCTCTATGGCCAATGAGACAAATATTAGAGCTCTCTCAATCTTTAGGGATTCAATGATTATCATTAAAACAATGATTGGAAAATCCACTCTTGAAGGATCAAAATAAAAAAGCATCATCTCTAGAATCAAGCAGGAAATTAGTTATTTTGTTAGAGTCTCCTTCTTCCATATTAAGAGGGATATGAACAAGGGGGCAGATCAAGGGGCCAAAATATGCGACTAAGTTTAGCACCTTTGTAAAAAATGGGGTTCATGGCTTTATGGTCATCTCTTAAATATTTGTTTAAGTGGGTTTCAATGCATGTTAAATTTGAATGAGTCAATGATTAACTATGAGTTGGAAAAGCCTTGGGATGGGAGACTTGAGGACACATAACACTCTCCTCTTCATGCGAAAACACCCTTGGTTCGTGGTAATTGAATGTTGCTCTGTGTTTTGGTACATTTGTGGTGGGATAATGGCAGGGTTGAGGATTGAGCATTGGTATATTTTGGGCTAGTTCACCCATGTGCCTGGTAATCTGGTAAGTCTCATGGTTAGCTTCGATTGGTTTATTGGTATATGCTTTCTCTGGATTGGTCTTTTCCTTTTTATTAGCCTCTTGTGTGAGCAAGAAATCGAGCGTTTTGAGCCTCCCCTATCATGCTTCCTTTGCTTGTTTCGACCTTAACATACCAGACAATCTCTCTTTCTTCGAGTCAAAATATTTTGGAGAGTTTTAGGCATTCAGTTAGTGGAATTTGTGGGAAGGACCAACATTTCAATTTGGGGAACCTCCACAACAATCAACTGTTAATTTGGGAGATTGTTCCTTTAGGGACATGACAAATTTGTTTGTGATTCTCTCTCTAGAAAATAAGTTGGCCATAATTCTGACCCAATGCATATTCCTTTTGAAGTTGTCTCTAGTTTCTTAGAAGCTCATAGTTTCTGTGTGACTGTGGATAAAAATTGGAGTTTTTTGGGCTTGTGTTCCCTTGTAAAAGTTTGGTGCTATGAATTCGGGTATAGTGTTGTTATTCTCTCTTGGTCTTAGGATACTCAAGAAGCGATTCAACCTTTCAGTCACAGTGAATATGCACTGGAATTCCAATCTCAAATTTCAGCCAATGTATTAATGTTGATGTTTTTCATTTTGTTGGTGTGGGCAAAAGGTTTTGTTTTCTCCATCAGTATCCTCTTCAGGTTTATTGTGTAGGTTTATTCAATATGGATAATGGATACGTCCAATAGCTCTATAGAGTCATGCATCATCATGAAGATCTCATTCAGCCTAATCATAACACTTTGCTTTCAATGTCCTCCAAATTTATAGAGATAGAACAAGATTACATCATTCAAATTGCTAATACTATGAGCATTTTAGTGCATCGAAAGTAGCTAATGGATTCTCCTGAAACAAAGTACAACAGAGTGTGAAATATGACACTCATCCAACTCATGGACTCTTTATCAATGACATCCAATAATAGAGAAACAAAGAATTCATTCCAAGCAGTACTATAGAAGGAAGAGATGGTACACTAGTTAAGAGACCCTATGAAAATCGAAAGACAAAACTCCCCTCAATCTAATGAAGGATAAGAAGATAAGGGAAGCTCCCTAGAAGAAGACATTCCCTAGAAGACAATCTAGTCTGTAGAAGAAGTTCTCTACTCCTCTCCGCATAGCAACCGACATTATGTTGGGATGGATAGTAGACATGTACAACAAGTTTGGTATTCACAATCTCTCCTTTTTCAAAGGAGTTGAACTTTTGCTTTCAAATACACCATCCACAAACACAAAAACCCCTCTTGATCAACCGCAATACGATGACAACGAGGAAACACAAAGCACATAGTTGTTGACCACATTATTATATAGTTATTACCCTCTAACAACTATTATATGCACAACTAGGGAAGATAATGCTTTTATTTTTATTTATTTTTAATCATTCCGGTGGAAAAAAAAAAAAAAAGGCAAGCACACTCTTGTAGCCACCACTCATTTCAATTTTCAATCGATATGCACTTGTTGTAATCAAGTAGATGGACATCAATTCCATGATTGTTTGCCTAAGCTTTTTAAGGGAAAACGACCATGAATATATATATAATAAAAACTTAAAAACATGAATATATATATATAATAAAAACTTAAAAATAAAACATTTAATAACATTCTATATATATAGATAGATATGAATATAATAATTAAAAAATCTAACATAAAATATCTAAACTCTCTCGATGACTAGGTCCATAATTATTTTAGAGTTTCAATAGCATTTTATTTGTTCTTGTCGCTGTATGGGTGCCTTTTCTCCTAAGCCGATGTAGAGTATTCTTGTTGTTTGCTCTCATCTTTGTTTAATATTAAAGGAATTCTTTATTATAGTTTATAAAAATATGTTTTATCTCTTAATATTATAATTTTTTATTTTTTATTATAAATTTTGTTCTTTTCTGTAAACAATTAGATGGTATAATATCATGACTTCAAAACTTTATAGGGTCCCCTAGTTCCATCCACTATTTTATTTCAATTACATTTTCTTTCTAATTTTCACGAAAGTCCCCTACGAACATATATTCACTCGTAAATCGAGTTACTGAAAAAATATATTCACTCGTAATGGGAGTTGTTGTTTTTTAATATAATTTAACTTTTGAACATCTATACACCTTCATATCCACCTTCTTCAAGGTGAGGTTAGATTTCCCAAGGTGAAGTCAAGTACCTTTTTCTTCAAAATGAGGTTAGTTTTTTTTTAAGGTGAAGTGACGATGAAAGTGTATATATGTACTATACAAATTTATTGTATTAACTTGTGTTTAATGATTTGATTCATAAAATATACGAAGGTATATATACTCGATCTCTTTTAAATTTGAATTTGTGACTTCTTAAAAAGAAACGCTTATTTTTAACCATTAAATTTATTTGAAAAAAAGTAAGTATTTCAATAAAAACGAAATTATAACCATATATATATATATATAAGTGTCTCTCGAGTTGAGGGATGCTATAATAAGGATGTATGAGAACGTTATTGCTAAGTTTAAAAACACCGAAGGATGGTCAAAAGAGATTAACTGCAATATCGAAGTCAAACAAGGTTGTCCCTTGTCCCCTACCCTTTTTGGCATACACATTGATAAATTAGAAGAATGCTTGGAAAAAGCAGGTTGTGTCGGCCCTACTCTCACTGGTATAGTCATCAATCTTCTTCTTTATCACGATGATGTCGTTCTTATGGCAATGAGTCCCATGATCTTGAAAACCAATAATAATCCTCAAGGATTTTTTCTCAATATGGGTATATTTATTATGCAGTAAGACTAGGTCATGATTATTAAATCAATAAAGATCTCATATGATACCTTTGTATATGACAACAACAACAACTTGGAGAGTTCCTTACAAATATCTTGGAATTGATATTCACCACAAGCTCAATTGGAATTACCTTTGAAGAATGGGATTACTTGGATGGGCTCAGAAACAATTGTAAATCAATTTGATCTTTGGGTTGGGATGAAAGAAACTCCTCTTTGAGACTCTTATTACACATTTTCTATGGATAAATTAAAAGTTGTAGTATATCTAGATAATCATGGAGAAAGATGGAGCAAATGCAAAGGGTACATAACCTATAATCTCAAATTAAAGGAAATAACCCTATCCATCCTCCTCTTAGAAACAAGCCTCTCTCCCCATTAGAGAGCATGGCTATGACTAGATACCTAATGTATATAAGAACAAGTTAAACAACATGGAGACAAGGCTACCTAAAATTGCTTCAAAATCAGTCATAACCAACATCGACTCAAACAAGGATGGCATAAGGCTCAGTCTTGACTAAACTATTGAGATCATGGAAGAAACCATTTTGCGAGGAATAGAATCTTATTAGAAAAAGCGTCAAATCAAAATTTAGGGAAAAATGTGGTGTGAAGTAAAAGAGTTAGAGGAAAAATAAAATTAGGTATTATAAAGATGTAATCAACCCTAATCTAGATATCAAAATTATCTATCTGTTTTGCCAAGTGTAAAAGAAAAAAATAGAAAGCATTGCTAAGATAAAGAACAAATTCTCACAAGCTCACTTAGGTGGCTGAGTTGGTCAATTCCTAAAACACCATGTGAGATGAAAGAGTGTGTCACCTTTGTGACACTAAGAAGGTTGAAGATGAAAGCGCTTTCTCTTAGATTGTCCGATATATACCCATATTAGACCTCATTTCCAAAATGGTAGCTCCTTTCTACTACAACCTTCTAACCTCTGCTTACAACAAAATTATGGTGATCTTGGAAGCTTCTCTTAATGTTTTTTGAGCACATAAACAAAATTCTAAAAGTCACAAGTAATCACTTACCCTCTTAAAGATTCTGATATACAATTAGATCTTTGATGGACATTAATCATCATCATATTAAAAATATATATATATATATATATATATATATATATATATAATCAATTAAAAGTAAATATAAAAATAGTTAATCCCTCGTTATTCAAATATCTATTCAAAATGATCATACTAAAAAATAGTTAATCCTCGTTATTCAAATATCTATTCAAAATGATCGTTCCTAAATGTATATTTAGGAATATTTCGTTCTTAAAATATCTATCACATTTACATCGATAGTGTGAGTCGTGACAATCACGGAAGAGCTTCTTGAAAATGAGAGGAGATTGTGAATAAATTTATTTATTTATTCACAAATATGGATGGAGTGTTATAGAAGAACTTCATAAAAATGAGAGGACGTTTTGAATAAGTTTACTCACAAGTTCCATGCTTAATGCCTTCGAGTCCACATAATTCTAAGCTTCGGTTGAAACTACGATTAATTGAGTGTTAGGGAGGAACTTATTGAAAATGAGAGGAGGACCTCAATAAATTTGGTGAGAGGTCCCTCCATGTTCAATGTTGTTTCCACGCCACTTAATTGTAAGCTAAATTTGGTAACGGGTCCTCCCTCCACGTTTAATGCTTTTTCCATGCCACTTAATTCGAAGCATCGTTTGATAATGAAAAGTTTGGTTTGTATTTTTATTGCACACAATATTTCAAATAACCCATGCAACTGCAACATAATATAAATCTATGAATGAAATTGTTCAAGCAAACATAAAACACATATAATTTGTATGAAACATTTGTAGAATAAAATAATGAAATAAAAACAATAAAATATTTATTTGTTAATAATTAATCAACTGATTGCGTACAATAGATGAACCTTCCAACCATAAGTGTTACTATTTTTTTTTTTTCAACAACAGACCATCTTCGAGTTGAGGTTAAGAGCCCACAAGGAAATTTAGTTATCTTGGATTTCCACTCTCCACACACAGCAGCCCCAAAACCCAGGTTCTACTCCCACAACAATTCTAACCCTCCATCTCACTTCCCCACAACCTGCACAACCCAAGGAATGTACCCCCTTCACTGCTCACAGTCCCTCAAGTTGTATCATTCGTTGATCATGGCTTCCGTTGCACTATGTTGGTCATGAATCTATCAGTTGGAGACTCCAAGAACTCTCAATTGCTTTAGGAGTTCTCACAACATCCTTCACAAGGCTCTTGAGCCATTTTCTCAACAAGAAAACACATTACAAGCTTACAACCTGTTTTATAGGCACACACACCTTTTTCTCAGCATAAAACACAACCAAACCGTGGCTACTTTCAAAAACAACATGGATGGTGCTCTTCTCAACACTCATCTCCTCTTTTGTTGTCCAAAATCTACATGTAAAAAATTGTCCCCTTCTGCATATGAATTTCCCTTCTTCTCCCTTGCTTGCTTGAATCTCACTCTTCCCAAATATGATTGTACTTCATCCCCATGCTCCCAATAAATCTAGGATGTGACTCCTCACACCCACCCTCTTACATGGGTTTAATGATTTTCTTTGGTAATACTCAACAACAAATTATAAGGTTATACACAATGAGAATAAAATTCAGGAATGTGGGTTTGGATTAATACCCATGCATAATCCCCCCTTGGACCCCTCTCTCTTATGGAATCATATCACCCCATTGTTATTATCCCTCTAGTATAGCAGCTAGTGATTATCATCTTTATTAATCATTTCAATGTTCATAATACATAGTTCGACCCTTGGCCATGTTAATCAATATAGGTTCTTTGTCCCAAACATATCGTCTCACCAACCTAAATGACATTTATACAATTACATTGTAATTTGCGAGGTTTAAAACCAGGGATGTTACATTCCCCTCCCCCATACTTTTTCACTTTCCTCAGTGCACAACACCCTACAATTGTTCATACATATTACAAAACTGGGCTCTCCGACTAAATATCATCCGAGAATCTCATCCCAACACAAATACATAGGATTTCCATCCCAAAAACCATAGATACATAGGCACCATGGCCCAAATTGTGTAAAATGATTTCATAGTTCATCATTCTGGAAGTAGTTCCAACCATCAGTCTCTCATTCTTTGTGGTCTACACCTCTTTCCTTTAGCTCCGACTACAATATCTTTCATACTTTGTCGATTCCCACAACAATTCCAACCAACAAACTCTTGTTCCCATCAACCTGTACAACCCAAGGGAGTGTACCCCGTTTTTTTCACTGCAGTCCCTTAGGCTGTACCACTTCCCTTCCATGGTTCCAACACAAGGTCAGATAAGAAGTCTCTGAGTTGTGGCTCCATGAACTCTAGTTGTGATAATGTAATCTCCAACTTTCAAATAGTTGCAATTGTTCCTCTTGCACAACATATTAACACAAATTTGGTGGAAAGAAAATACACAACATGACATACAACATCATGCAACTTCCCATAACAATTAAACATAACACAATCAACTTAAACATACATAACAATGACTAAACAAACACAAAAGCATTTAATCACATAAAACTACAAATGCAAAAATGTCATTCAGGCACAAGAAACAACAATGAATAAGGAAAAACTTAGAATGCATTGAACAACAATTAACCCATATTTCAACATTAGTAACATAGTAAATACGTTCACTTATTTATATTGTTGTTTCTCTATTCCATGAGCAGCCATGGAAAGAATTTAACTCATTGTTCGTTGCTGACACAACCTCATGATTCCAAATACCATGCCATATGCATTCTTGAGTTCCCTCTCCCTTTCCATCCTCACCCTCCAAGATCAAACATCCCCTTCACTCCTACACAGTTCCTTGTGCGATCCATCATTTTCCAAGGTGTTCTTGTGCAAGGGGAGAACCAACTCACTACGAGACCTTCACTAGAAATTTGTAACCTGTGGCAATCATAGAGTTACAGTGCTGTAACATTACCCTTCTTCCTGGCCTTTCTAGCTTTAATATCCATCATCTCATCTATATCACAGACATACAATCATCATAAGATATCGTCATAACAATTTTACTTCTTAATTTCCAAATCTGTTTTACATATAGGAAACTAAGTTTCCCGAGCATGAGATTTCTTCTCAAGACATTTGGCTCTTGGACTAGCAGTCATCTGTCTTCCTTATGGGCTTAGACCATTACCATATCCAAGACATATTTTTCTTGCAATTCTTCTCAACTTTCATTCAACCAAACAATTGTTAGTATTTGTGCACATTATCATCTCATTGCAACATTTGCAATCATCACATGAAGTGATTTCAGAATTATATTACTCTAAAAATTCATTCACTTTCAACTGTTATTTACATTAAATGGAATGAAACTATCATTCCTTGCACAAGCATTATCTAGCATACCAAGCTTTTCATAACGCAATCAACTTTACCAATAAATAAAACCAATGTGTCAATACCCATGGCCACATCTACACAATGCATCCTTGCATTGGATCTGTAGTACCACGTATCCATGTTATGTATTCCACCATGGTGAGTTGGAAATTATATCCAATGCCTTAACACATTATCCAAACTCTTCTCCATTTACATGTCTGATCATTTGGATATCTTCCTCTTCAACCCATACACAACACTAGGAATATAATTCTCTTAGTGCTCCCCTGTGTTGGAAAAGAGGTTGTAGTCCAAACATCGATTATACAGTGGAAGACCATTATGCACTCGTATGGCTCTATATCTCTTCCATTTCCAACCACATCATGGCCCCACAAATGGCCATCCCTAATGAAATTCATCGTTATTGCAAGAGTATGTCTCCTGGCTTAACTTGGTTATGGTCTCATAACCAACATAAAATGATATGCAATTAAATTCCATATGGATGCATTCATATATTAAATAAATTTTTACCTCCAAGGTCCTCTGCCTTTCACATCGATTTAATGATTGGAATTTAATTGAGGGAATTCTTACCTCGATTCCCTTATTTTATGCAACATAAGCAACCAAATGCATACATGCATGGTTGTTATCAAATTACTTGATGCTACCTGATCATTTGATATTTTGTAGAAGCTTGTCGACTCCTTTCACCAATTCTCTTGCTCAACACTCTTACCATCCTCCTTTGTCTTTATATCGATGACTTTCATATGCAACAACATCATTAACATCTTCAACCATGCTATAATAATTTTCCTGGATACACCATCCATCATTAGTCATACCCAATTATCTTATTTGCATTATTTTACATATAACTACAGACTAGCTTCAGTCTGTAATCATGCCACAAGCATGTTCAATAATTCCCACATGCACCAATGCACATCAATATGCATTAATCATTTAATATTTCATTCCTATTTCATGCACATACATTCTATCTTTATTGTATGCATCATGCATCAAATCTATTATGCACTCTAGTGCATATTTATTTCAATTTTATTTATTTGTTTTTGTTATTGTAGATGGATTTCCTTGAATTCCTATCGAATCTCACTGCCTTGTGCACTGTCATTCTACTCAATTGTGCACCATTGGCCCCTATTTTGAACCTTCTAGCCAAGGCCCACTTGGCCATTCTACATTTCCAACCACTAGATCCACTAGTGTTTCCATCTCACAACTGCTTCATTTATGCAGAGCATCCCGTTCCAACATCTTTTGGATAAAATTATCAATATTCATAGTTCTGTAACATGCACTACTCCAACTAAATATTAACCCTGCAATCTAATTAACCACTCCCCATTTCCCTGACCTAACCGGTTTTGAAATACCATTCTCATTGATTGGAATTTCAACATTATGAAATGTTTCTTTTACGTCATCCTTTCCAATATATTTTGCTATCCATGGTTTTGCTCAATTTTAAATACCTCTCTTCATTTCATTCAGTGAATCACTATGAAGCACTGCTTGGCCACTCAAGACCACTCTAATCCAAATGGAAGCATACACTCCTCCATTTTCTTGTTCTGAGTACTTTAGACAAAAGTTGTTAGATGATATCAAACAATTCCTTCTTCCTTCATTCCTATGTTTACACATAGAGATGAATCATCCACTCCATGAGTCACACCTCATCTTATGATATCCTTTTTCCTTCTCTTCTAGCAAGCTTTGTAGCCTTCACTATATTTCTACCTTCAAGGCTATGGAGTCCTCCTTAACTCCTGTGCATGCAGATGACATTTCTCACCTATTGGATTCATGATTTATGTGAGAACCTCTACTGAATTTCCTTTGCAAAACATTCAAACTCTATAACAATTGAATACTAATATTGCTCTTCTCTTCATTAGTCCTTTGTTATCCTTTTATCACCTTCTCTGTAACCCTGCACTTCCCTCTGCATATATTTGATGCCTCAATCCACTGTACAAGATTGAACTACTTCTTTGTCCAATGGACCCTAGGATTAATCTGGAATAAACCCACACAATTGTCATTTGTGGAATATTATCCTCTTGCTAGCAATCCCTTCACACAACACTCTATGTTGGAGTGCTCCTCTGCTTATTAACAATGGCATGTTAATAAGCTCAACCCCTTTTTATTTTTCCAAGCTATTGCACTTCAAATGTTCCTATGTACTTATTCATAGGAACTATAATGAGTTTCAATACTCTTCCTTACCAACAATAACCTATGGCACTCACCTCTATCATCTAGGAAAGTTTCTCCAAATTTTGACATTATTTGGAAAAATCTTCACATCGAGTAGTTACATGGTTCATGGAATCCAATTCCATTTTTTTCCTAAAACTTTATGGAAAAACCTGATGCTCCCTTGGATAACTTAGATCTTTTGTCATATTTTCCTCTGTATTACCTTTCCAATGACCATACTCATTCTTCAATCTAATTTATGAGCCAAAAGTTATGTCTCCACGAAATTCCCATTCTGCTCAATGGTGTCCTTCATGTCCATCAAGAACCTTCCTTCTGATTCCTTGAGGATCCTTCGGCTCAAAACTAAATTATAAGTGGATATAGATATTCTCCTATCCAATAACTTTCAACTTACTACTTTCTTTCTCAATTCTAAGCACATAGAAAAAATTTATAGTCAATTGAATATTGCAAATTTACCCCCTTTGTGCACCTTTTTCCCTAGTGTAAATAATCTCAAACAGAAACTTTTTCCACTTACAGAAGTAAATCTGTCGGAAACCAAGGAAAATTTTCTAAGCAACATAGATAATAATTCAAGCACTAAATTTAGAGCAACTCTCAGATTGTCAAATGATGCTCCGGGGAAAATCTACAACAATTTGGAAATGACAACTTCGCCCCTTTGTACTTTCTCCTGGCTTAGTAATTTTATCCCTGTTCATGCATCACTACACCAACTTCTTTGGGATTTTGACAGAATCTCAATTGGGTATGTCCATGACTACCTTATGAATGATCTATCAAAATATCACCTTCATTCGGGCTCTGGGCTGATAGTTATGGCTCACAGAAGTTTTGACTACTTTATATTTTTAACCTTGTATGCTACATGTGTCTTCTTTCTCTTCTCATACATTTTTATGTACCTATATTCTAAATATGGTTCCATGGATGAATTTTATGGTTCATTATATTTCCATAGATTGTTTGTTTTCCCCAAAATGACTTTAGAGCGAGGAGTTATGCCCTCTGGAAGTAAACTGGTGTCAAAAATATACCTTGTATGGTTTCAAATGTAACTTTCTCATACGAGCTTTGATTTGTGCTCAGAATAGATCATTGGAAAGATCTCTCCGACTTATTTTATTTAAGATACAAAGGTTGTGTGGAAAAAAGGTACACACATTTCTCATGACTTTCAATTTACCTAAGAAATTCGTTTAGGGCCTCAAAAATCCATTGCAAGTTGATGACCTTTGAAATTCATAATTTTTTGTAGAAAATCTGATTGTTTTACTGTTATAACAATATTTTAATCTAAGTCATCGATATAAAAATTGGGAGTAATCTCCTCTGTTGATCCACTAAACCTTCCCCNATCCATTGCAAGTTGATGACCTTTGAAATTCATAATTTTTTGTAGAAAATCTGATTGTTTTACTGTTATAACAATATTTTAATCTAAGTCATCGATATAAAAATTGGGAGTAATCTCCTCTGTTGATCCACTAAACCTTCCCCGGTCCCGTGGAAAAAAATCCATCATTGATTACCAACTCAAATCAATTTGGACAGTTGATTTCTAACACTATAGCAACGATCGATGATCGAATAATTCCTTTGGTAAACCAAAATTTCTCACTGATAACTCCAAGCCCCAATCATCAACCATCTTCCATCGACCATTTCTCTTGGAAAACCAATTTGTTTACAAAATTTGTTGGACCCCGATCATCGACCATCAACCATCGACTATCTCTTGGTTGACATGGCATGACACATGGATGTTGTCATGGCAATCTGGTTGTGACATATAGATGTTTGCGTGGCATGATACGTGGACACTGACATGGAAAGATACACCATCCTCCCCTTTTCTTTCATCGGTGACCGACAAATTATTTTGGACGAATTGAACACCTCTCGCATTCTGTCGACCACCAATCATCGACCATCGACGACTGACTATTTCTTTTGGACGCATGAAACATTTTACCAATTTTTGTTGACCCCCAATCCTTGATCATTGACGATCGATGATTTCCTTCGAAAAATGAAATAGTTTTCCATACTTGTTGATCCGACCATTAATGATCAACGAATTCTTTTGGGAGAACCAAATACTTTTGCAAAACTCACCAACCTGACCATCGACCATCGACGATCTCTGGTGAACTCCAACACATAGAATTTTTTGACCAAAACCAAGATGAATCTGGGTCAATGATATCTCATTCAAAATCATCTTGACCGTTGATTCACCAAAATTTTCCCAACTCTATCGATGATCCTCAACTGTTGATCTAGTCCATTTCCAAATCGTTGAAAGTGAATCTCGATCGTCGATTTGAGAGACTTTTCCAATCTTTGAAAACCTTATAAGTTTTTAATTCAATTTACAATGAATCCGGAGCATCGATCTCCCATTCAAAATGATCTGGACAACGAATTCATCAAACTCTCCTAGCTCCTTCAACCACCATTAGAACATGATTTTTTGACCTTGTAGGTCGAATTTAGCTCTGTGATCTTGTTGATTGATTCCCTTGATCATTTCTTCGATAGTTCTGAGGAAACTTTTGACCTAAATTCTCTCAGAAATCTGGGGATTTCACTTTGTTTCATATTTTTTCCCAAATCCGTCATGGATCAAAAATCCATAACAATGAATTTTACCAAAATCGCATTGATCCTAGCCCATACAAGCTCTATGTTTGAACCATAATCTCTAATACCATATTGTAACATACCTAACCTCCAAGTTGAGTCTCGTTACTACAAAAATGACTTATCACAACTTGATACCATTTAAAAAAGTATATATGCACACAACATTCCAAATAGCCCATGCAACTACAACATAATATAAACCTATGAATGCAATTGTTCAAGCAAACATAACATAAAACACACAACATTCATATGAACCATTTGCATAGCGGAATAACAAAAAAAAAAAAAAAAACATAACATGTATCTGTTAATAATTAACCAACTTGTTGCATACGAAGAATGAACCTCCTAACCATAGGCGTTGTTGTTCGTTTTATTTCAACAACAAGCCACCCCCGAACTGATGCTATGAGTCCACAAGGAGATTCAATTCTCTTGGATATCTACTCACCACACACAACAACCCCAAAACCTAGGTTCTACTTCCAATATAGTTCCAATTCTCCAACTCTCTTCCCCACAACCTGCACAACCCAAGGAATGTACCTCCTTCATTGCTCACAGTCCTAGAGGTTGTACCATCCATTTATCAGGGCTTCAAGTGCACTCGGTTGGCTAGGAATCTCTCTGGTGGGGACTCTAGGAATTCTCAGCTACTTTAGGAGTGCTCACAACAACTTTCACAAGGATCTTGAGCCATTTCCTCAACATGAAAATGCACTACAGGATTACAACATGTTTTGTTGATACTGAGAGGGGGTTGAATCAATATCAAGTACAATTTAAAACCTTTTTCAACTTATACTTAAACCATTCAACTATATCCAATGAGAAATGAACAATAGTATAAGAGTTACACCAATACACCACAAT
>SNQJ01S0115575.1:0-25838 GCA_010110895.2 Picea sitchensis
ATGTTTTTAAATTTGTTCACTATTGTAGATAAAGATAAACACTTAAAAAAATATGAAGCAGATTAAACATAGAAAATATAAATTTGAACATTCTAAAGAGAACCAATCCTTAAATAGGACTGATCATGAACAAAAGAAAACATTTTTGAAAATTAACTTGAACTAGATGCATATTTAAACATTATCAAAAAAAAATATGAAAATTACCTTAGCAAAGCAAATAACAGAAGTACTTGATGTGTAGTTGTCCTTTTTCTATATGCTTAGAAAATCTATGATGGTCATGGATCAAACCCTCAAGAGTTTGATCTCATCATGATATAGGTGGACAGTCTTTCCAAGACAAACTTAGATTAGAAAACCAATCAACATCAAGTACGGGGCTGAAATGAAAAACCCCAATGACAAAACAAGGGGTGAAAGAGACCCCAAACAACCCAAGAAAAAAAATGTCATATTGCGAGGAACTGCTACAACAAAAGGGAAACTCAGAGTAGCAACCTTAGTGTTGTCTTAACATAACCTATAGGATGTAAATATGAAGTGACAACAACCACACTAGAAATACACTGACAAGATCCAGGGAAAAGATAGAAGTATCCTAGGAGGGGAAGAGGAAGCCTAGGAGAGGCTAGTGACACCCTAGAAGGAGTGGAGGAGGCCACAACACATTGGTAGCAAGAGGAGGGGGACATACACTTCAACACAACACGAGGAGATAAAACATACGGTAGTTATACACTTGTACCAACATAAAAAAAGTACCCAAGGGGTCGCACTTCAGAAAGCAAGAGAGATTCCACAAAGGAGGTTGTACCCAAAAAGAACCAGGATGAAGTAATCACAACAGTTTCAGACCAAGGAGAGAGAAAGAGAAAATGATGAGAAGTGAGTGTAAGAATGAGTGAGGGGTAGGTTCCTTTTTATAGTTTAGGAAGGGTTAGGATTAGGTTTAATTAAAAACCTAAAAATAAAATAATTAATAAAAATAATGTTTCTAATTAATAAAAATATTAATTAGGAAGTCAAATAAGTCAAAGTGACTTATAAAAGACCAGCACCACATTAAGAAATACAGAGAACGAGATTCAAGCAATGGTAGGATTCAAGACAAAGTCAAAGGGGTCTTCTTCAATGGAAAATTTTCCACATATGTCTCATGATAACTTATAATATTTTATCATCCCTTCATAGGAGGAAAAACCAATAATGTGGTCATGTCCATCTTCTAGTTGCTCCTAGGTCTCATGGACCATCCCGGTAGAGAATAAGAAGATCACACATCATCACATATTGGTACACAACCAAGAACCACCCGGTCCCATACCTGGATACCCCAAAACACATCTGGAGGCCCCATAACACATCTGAAGGCCCCATAACACATCTAGGGTCTTTATCTACTAAGGTACAATACCAAGGATCAACCCAGGCGTTTAATCAAGGATTCCC
This sequence comes from Picea sitchensis, assembly GCA_010110895.2. NCBI lineage: Eukaryota > Viridiplantae > Streptophyta > Pinopsida > Pinales > Pinaceae > Picea > Picea sitchensis. The sequence goes on from SNQJ01S0115575.1 coordinate 1,453, forward strand.
TAGAACACATCTCCTTTGTATCAAAATTTTCTGTCCACAAGGGAATCTGTATTTTCAATCAAGGAGTTCCTAGAACTGCATCCACATGCCCTAGAATGCATATAGGGAATTACATCATCAAACACCAAGGAACATATCCAAGTATCAATCCGGCACAATCAAAAGGATTCCTGGAACACATCCAAGGGCCCTAGAACACATATAGGGACTTAATCCTTGGTCCTTGACCAAGAACCCCAAAAAAACACTGGGGGCCCAACTAGGGTATTTTTCCATGGCTGCTTCGCGATTTTAAACAAAGAACCCCAAAAGGTGCATTTGGGGCTGCTTGGATATAACTAGGGTCTTAAGCCATCCTCTCAAAGAATGGTTCTTGTAGTTGCACTAATTTCAACATAAACCTTTCCTCGATCCTATTTTTCTTTGAAAAAGGTCATTGGTCTACCATTGATAAGGGTGGTTTGTTGGAAAAATGAGAGGATGAATCAGTTGTTACGAGGCTTAAACAATTATGCTTCTTTTAAAACTCTTTGGCAAAACAGATGATGATCCTGTATGGGGAAATAAAACGCTTGGCATTGACATCAACCACATATATGAGAAACACAGGACATATATTTCCCAGGAAACCCATGGGGTAAAACCTCTTTTTCTTTATATGATAGTAATAATTACACATTTGTAGTGTACCTTTTCTCTTGAGGGTTTTCAAACCTCAATTACCACCCATTCTATACGTTTTTACATAATTCATACAGAGACATTATAAACACATACATTTAAAAATTAATCCTGCCCGATCTCAAAATTAAAAAATATATATAAGTTAAACTTCCTGAGATTAAAACAAGCCACCCAGCATTCAACAATGAATTCCATTTGCAGTTGAGAAAACATGATAACATATCTAGAAGAGTCATGCAAATGTGATGAAAACATAGTCAGATACTTATCTGTAGCGGCCGTTAAGAAGAAATCCACCATGCAATCTCACTGAGGCCCCTCCCACGAACCTCCCATTTGTGTTTGCTGCTTCTCAGCTCATGATTGGGTCACCCCGTGGGTGGGAAGGCTCCACCCTAGGGCAAGGGAGATCCAAACTGGTGAGGCTGGTGATCATACACATCCATCAGGAAGAAAGCTCTCCCCAGGAATCTCCCATGCTCACTGCCCACAGACCCTCTCATTCCCCACATATGCTTGTTCCACCCCGGAGAGTGCACCTTCTCTGTCACTGGATAGTCGCCAGTTTGCCAGTCTCCACTACAACAGGTTCGACGAATAGCTGCGGAAGTCTCCGACTCTATAGCATCTGGGGTTCCTTCTAGGAGCTCTCCCCTTCCTCTGCGCACTCTCTCTCTGGAGGTGGCTCAGAACAACTCTAAGCCTCACCTTGATCCCTGTCTTGCGTGGCCACAATAACCCACAAGGAAAACAAACACGAGTTATCTAGTAGGTTTAAAAATGGTGGATGGCCTCACGGATTGGCTCCACACATAGGCTGGCGCTCAGAGCCAGAAGGGATCTTTTTGGCCTTCGAAATTCAGCACCTCTGACTATTCCACGAAATCAACGCCATTATTTAATTTCTTGTTCGGAATAGAGGAATACACGGTTCCTCAGGCCAGTCTGAGCTTCCTCGAATGGGGTTTGGCGTGTAAAATCGGTCTCATGGTCAGGGCTTTGGGATAGAGAGGTACGGATTATTCATAAAAATCACATGATTTCTAGCTCTCAGGGATGCACGAGGTATTATTTAAGTTGATTCATCGTCACCCCTTTCCGAGAGCCTATACAGCTCAAGCGTTGGGAATTGGAGCAGGAGGAATCCCCCTCATGAAGCTCATCTTGAGTGGTTTTATCTACGCCACCGAGGATGACACTTTTCACCCTTAAGATTCCCAGCCGTTAATAAACACCGCATCCCTTTGCAGCTTTCCCTTTCCACAAAGCAGGATGTGAGAAATGCACATGTCTCTTTTTTGTGTATTAAAATATTGTTTCCTAAACTGGCCCCTAGACAACTTGCCAGCCCTTCCCACCTTGCTATTTCCATGTTTCTTGCCCTGTGGGTAACAATTCCCCCTTCACTCATTCATCATAATTAGGTCTACTTGGCGGTGTTTATGACGGCGATTTATTACGCATACATACAAGTACAACAACATGCTCCTGGCCCTCAAACACTTAGGCTTCATGTCCTAACAAACACATAAACCTTCCGGTATACAAAATTGGTTCACCAGCCTATAGAGCACATTTGCAATTCATTGCATATATCATGATCTATAATGGGGCTCGGCCTTGAGGACACTACAATCCCCTCATGGCTGCACTATCCTTGGTACCACGCACACCTTGACCTGCATAAGTTCTTCAAAATTTTCCAGATGTGGGTACTCTGCCCCCATAACATCTACATGCTCCCATGTAATAATAAATGTCCTCCCGGGACCGTACCCGAGGTCTATAGACCTTTACAAGCTCTATGGCTGGAGTGCGGGGTTTTCTTTCTGTCCAATATGCATCACGGAGTTGCACTTGGGGGACTGCCACGGTTCCACAGAATCACGATCAATCGATAACGTTGAGTATCGAATTTTATATTTCTTAAGAGGTGAAACGTAGAACACATTATGGATGTAATCGCGAATGATACAGGCATGCAGTGGCCCAATCACTCCGGGATCTTGGATGGCCCACAAAATCTTGCTGCTCTAACTTGGTGCAACTTCCCAATTTCGGGAACTCCTGTTACACTTTTAGGAAAACGCGGTTGCACTTTAGATTCCTCCTATGGGTTGTTGCTATCGATTAATGGCACTGCCTTTGTCAGGAGAGCTTCCGGATTACGCTTGATTTTTATCTTTGATCTTCCATCTCTTTGAGTGGATTTAGGGTCCAACCCGTGCATCGGTTGGATTATCGATCAACTGGGTGTTGTACTTTGCTTCCATACGGTGCTTCGAGATGGAGGCTCATCTTCAATGATGCATGGTACCCATTATTGTAGTGAATTCATACAAATGCAGGTAGTCTCTCCACCTTGATGGTTTATCCATCACGCCATCTATCAACATGTCTTCTATTAATCTGTTTACTCTGCAATACGTCCATCGGACTTCCGGGATGATCTGGCGGCATAAAGAGTTGATTCGTTACGAGATCCTTTGAGCAGTCCTCTCAGTGAAGTGAATTTGGTCCTCAGAACCTGAATTAATCTTCCGTTCCATGCAAGTGTGCAACTTCTTTTGAATGTCGGCCAGCATAACGATGCTACTTCATGGGTGGTTTTCAGTGGAATAAGATGGGAAGATTTTGTAAGCTTGTCACCACCACCATGATTGAATCATCTTTGCTTGCTTGTTCTGAGCAATCCTTTGATGAAATCCATTGTTACCACGGCCCATTTCCACTCAGGAATAGGTAAAGAACACCGAAACAACCCTCTTTGGGTGTTTGTGCTCATCCTTGACCTTCTAACACTCCATACGTAAGTAATATTCTCCAATTTCCTTCTTCATACGTGGCCAAAAAATAATGGCTTTTTTGCCGCGGTGTTTTGATATCCGGGATGACGGTATAGATCCACACGATTATGCATTTCTTTTATAATTTCCAGCTTCAATTCTCAAACATTAGGTACATACACTCTGTTTTTTATCTGAGAAGTAAACTATCAGTTCCCAGGGTATAACTTTCCTTGGTGGTTTTCTTAACGCTGGCGCCTAAGATCTTTATCGGAAATCAGCATACGGCCTCACGTTATGTCAGCAGCTGGAGTTCACGTACATGCTATTAGCATGTAATTATTCCCGCTTTTCTTGGTCATCGCCCGCTATTGTCTTTCCACGCTGGTAGCGTCATCAAAGTGTATTCCACAAATTCCAACCATCTAATTTTGCGAATTTAGGGTTGGGTGATCAAATAAATACTTCGAACCATTTACTGTGGTACGTTCGCCCCAGTCTAATTTTGCCGGAAATTTCTCATTTCCTCAATGCATGAACTAACCACTTGACTCTAATCATAGGTAGCATAAAATTATTTCATCTCTTCGAGGTTTAAAGTTACGCAATTACCGCCATCCCGCAAGAACTCCTCGATGCCCTTCATCATTACCTCACGTGATATAGCGGATCAACAATCAGGATTGGAACACCGTGGCTTCCAATTTCAAAACTTCTCTCTCCGTTGTTTGTAGTGCTGGAACTACTTCTCCGCTGCTTTACAGGAAGTGATAGTATGGGCTATCCTTGAGAATTCGGTTATGAACCTCCTATAATAACACGCCAATTTATAAAGGATCTAACCTGTCACGTTTTCGCACGTCATACGTGACTCTTGAATGGCGCATTTTCTCAAGATCCAGTGATCCCTCTACATAAATAATTAATTGGATAATGGATCTGCTTTGGTAAAATGAACACTTGCTTTCGAGTTTTTCATAAAGGCAGTGTTCTCGGTATGCTTTCATTCACAAGATGTTTTCTTCCTCTGTCTTGGAGTACGCAAAGATATCGTCTAAGAAGACTATGACGAACGTCCGATAGCATTCTGAACACTTACATTCATTAAGCACGCTTGAAGATGAAGTTGGATGGCCAGTCAAATAACCTGCGTTGAGCCTCAAGACCATACCTTACATTGGCAGAGGTGGTCTTGCTGATGTCTTCATATTTTATCCTGACTTGATGATATCTGGGTAGGGATCTATTTGAAAATACTTTTCGCATCCTTTATTTGATCCAAAAGATCATCAATCCTTGGCGGAGGATATTTGTTTTTGACAATGACTTTATTCAACCGCCGAAAGTCAAAATGCAGACTCATGATACATCTTTCTTCTTCACAAAATGAACTAGGGAACCCCCGCGATTGTGTTGGGATGAATGTAGCCTTTCTTTGAGGCTTGTTTATGGCTTTCACCCATTTCGTGCTCATCCTGGGATGCTGGCTTGGGCTCGGTTGTTTATACAAAATTGACCATCCCTCTTGAAGGTGATCGAGCTTACGAAACGTAATCCTCAAATAACCTGCAATGATTCTTCTGAATTTGAGACCATATTTTTGGAATACTTCTTCACCGGGCTGCGATAATTGTGACCTTTCCGCAACATTTCTTAGAACGCATGGTGAGATTTCTCCTAACAACCACATTTCTGGGAATTCCTTGGATTGTTACCTGATTTCTCTCTTCATCCAGACATAGCGAATCTCTTGTTTCGACAATCCGGAAGGGCATGGTGCTGTCAACCAATCCATCCCAATTAAGCAATCATCATAGCTTCAAAAGGTAGAATGTTCAATTCGACCTTAGTGCTCATTCCTTTCATGTCCGCTGAACATGGCTTAACCAATTCAATGACCTTCCTCTTGGTCCTGTGGCTAACTGCACTAACAAAGACTGTTTTTCTCTTTTGTTGGAGTGCAAACTTATACACCCTAGGATCCTACATATACATAAAATTTAGCCCCTTAATCAATCAAAATAAAAATTAATTGATTGTTGATCATACCTTCCCCTTCCATCGTAATGCTTGATTGAAATTCGCTTGCTTATTGTCGGGCTGCGTAGATCTCGGCATTACAACGCCCATATCCACTCCATTGTTTATTTGTTGGTCAAATTATGGGCCAGTTGCTGCACCCTTTACGTGGGAAATATGCGTACCTATGATTCCCTTTAACCCAACACTCCATGGGTGGAGGTCTTATCTGCTCACTCCTTCAACTTTCCTAGGCTCTTTAAAGATGATTGTCCCCAAGGACAGTTTCTGAAAAGGAAGGCTTACTTCCCTTCTGCCTCGATTCTTTCTTAAACCTCTTCTGGTGATTCCAAGCCTTCCGAAAGGTAAACACTGCTGTTAATTTCGCGCGGCATTTCACCTTCTTAGAGTTTCTTCCATGGTCTTAGGATCATCATATTGAGTCTTGTCACCAATGGAAGATGGCAATCTCGAATGCACCTGAATCTTCACAGCCTCATCTTTGATGAATGGAACATACCTGAGTAGTTCGATACGTTCATACTCAGTAATAGTCATACTACAACGGGTTCGAAGAACTCCTTCATCTTCTGTCATAGTATCTTTTTAGTCAGGTATTTCTTCTCGAAATACCTCTTAAGTCCTTCCGTGACCTCTTTCTCTCGATGTGTTGTACACTTTCATGGTCCCCACCACATGGACATTTCCCTTTCAGCCGTTACATTTACGAATTCTACCACATGGAGAATAATTACTGTAATTTCAGAGTATTTCCTCATGGAAATAAGCCATGTTTTAACATCTTCCTCCTTCTTATTCTCTCCAAAACCAGTGTTGGAGTTTAATTTTGATTAATCTCTCGCCAGTTCTTCCTTATTTTTGTTTTACGGTGATGGGGGCCGGACTCGAGCTACGTGTGTCTCCTTGTCTGAATGTTTTTGGGAGTGAATGTGACGTCGGATACCACTCCTCGATCTACTTCTTCTCACATGATTTCTGCAACTCTCTATTACGTGCACGAGTCTCTTCCTTTCTTGAGTTTATTCTCTATTCTTTCCGGGCTCTCCAAGAATTTTAAGTTTAATTCCCCTTGCCGTTCCACGACTTTCTCGCGAGCTTTTGGCTATCAACTCGGTGCTCCTTGGTCTCTCTTTGCATCCCTTCAATGATCTTCATCATATTTCCTTCCTTATCCATCTCTTTTCCATGCCAGTTAGAGTTCGATCAACCTTCCCAGGTTAACATCCTTCCCTTCTTGTTCATCTTCTATTTGGGGTAATTTGCACTTTTCCCCACTCCATACTCGGCGTTGGTTAGTTGGAATCCTGAGCTTCGTTGAACTCTTCACACGCACTTTGCAATTAAATTCAAATTTTGTGAGGCCATTAAACCTTCGCCCGAACAACCACAATATTTATAAACCAGTTCGGACAAAATAAAAGACATTTCGTTTTTAAGCAATTTTCTTGAACTGGAAGTATTATGTTTTTCTTCCATTTCTTTGCATTTTGCAGTAATTTTCAAATAGTTATGGCACTCGTCAGTCTTTTTCAATATAATGCGCAGACGACTTTGAATTTTTTGAGCCTTCATTTTCTTGACAATTAGTCATATTTTATAACCATCGATGTTTAATAAGGTGTTTCAATTTCACGAATTTTTTTTTTTTTTTTGTTCTCTTCTTCCTTTTCTTCTGTTATATTAGTAACTTCAGTTTTCAATATTTCGGGACTTTTGGAACCTTGAGTTTCGGGGTTTCAGAGTTTGGTATGGAAGAACACCCGGACTTCGAAATTTTGATTTACCTTATTCTACGGCTCCACAACGGTTGCCGCCCTCAGCTTTTTGTATGATGCGTGGTGGTATTTTAGGATCTCGATCACAACCCGGTGGCGTCATTGAACCCACCATATCTTGTATCCCTACTTGCGGAAACGTGGTACTCTTCGTGCATCTACATGGCACATCTCCCGATTGGAAGCAGATTGTCATGGATTTCGTGATCCCGATGACGCTGAGTTCACATCTCCTGACTCCCGATCCCGCGATTTTTTCGATGTGCCTTTTGCCTTAGCCCATTTATGCATAGGTCCATGTGACCGCCTCTCCCTCTACCCGATATTTTACTCTTTATCGGGGTTTCATACTTTCCCTTGCTAAAACAATTTACATCCTAGAGTTTCGTTCCCGAACCCGATTTCCACGTCCCCACCGATCTGATGTACTTTGTTGTTCCCCCATTGCTTGCTTCAGCCCAAACTCCTTTGACAATTGGGAAATCATGTTTTGCATTGATATCAAAACATCAATTATTACTTTTTCCCGGAACTACAGTTACGAACCCGTCGTGGGGTGACATCATCCTCCCTCGCAATTCTTTGGAGACTATTTGGGAAGTCGGCGTTTAGTTTTAGCGACCCTTCTTACAATCTTCGTCATCAAGAACCACTTGATCGCCCGATCTCGATGCCGTGGGAATTGACTCTACCAATCCGCGCATCCCCTCGTCACCCTTTAGGACGCCAGCGAGATGTAATTCGATGAAGGCAATTTCTATATCGAAGTCCACAAAGTGTCAAACCAGAGCTCCTCGGATCTTTGACATGTGTCCACCGAAGATTTCTTGATTGTTTGAGATCACAAGGTCGGTTTGCGAATTATAAACCCGATGAGCTCCAATATCCAGATGCCTCTACAGAACCTCTCCACTTTCCACCGGCGGAACGACCATTGCAACTTAAATCGCTTTCTGAGCGATTAGCCGGGTAATCCTGATGATCTTACGACTCACGATCCTTCTGAGTTTAAACTCCTGGTGTGTCCGTAACCTCCTGTGCAGTATCTAAAGACTTTAAACCTTGTGCACATTCTCCAGCGGCGGTTGCGAGGTTTCGCTTTCCCTCTCGAACAGATCCTATGGACCTGCACCACCGGCGTGAGTCCTCTCCACAATGGACTCAATACCACGCGTTACGGTTTCGCCAATGCCTCCATACCTACCAGGCTTTAAAAGAGGCTTCGTCAGGTATCTCCTTGGCCGGAGCAACCAGGGTATGAAATTGGCGTTCGGTCCGAACGCTTGCGTTTCTTTGGTCCAAAGACCACTTGACTGGCCCATCTAGGCTCTGCGTCGAAACCTTGGCTCTGATACCAGTGGTAGCGCGCAGCAGAGTTACCGTCTGCCAGATTTTTACCATTCATACCGGTTGTTATCGGGCGTAAAACAATTAAACCGCGGCAAATCTGTGTAAAATATATAAGTTACTGTTGCAATTAAACAAGCCATAGCATTCAAAGTAATTCATTTTACCGGAAAACATGATAACATATCCGGAAGAGTCATGCAAATGTGAAGAGAGAATACGGCTAAAATCACGGGCCTCCACTTGAACCTCCTGGCATTAATTTTCACTCCTCAGCGTAGCTCAATGGTAAAGTTGCTTTGAGTTCAATGCAGGGCGGGAATCCTAGCAGACTGGGTTGAGGGAATTCAATCATACCACAACTCCCCGAGGAAGAAATATCTCGGGGTCTCCCATGGCTGGGCTGCCGTTGTTCCCCGCATCCTGTTCCACGGAGGTGCGCTTCTCTCTATCCTGGACGGGTCAGCCATTTCATTCTCACCTTGGGTTACGAGGGAGCAGTCGGACCCGGAAGTCTCCGGGCTCTATGGAAGCCTCTGAGTTCCTTCCGGGAGTTCTCTCCTTCCTCTGCGCACTCTCACTGGATAGGTAACTCCGCAAATAACAAAGCCTCATCACGATCCAGTCGCATGGTGCGCTTTAACCAATTAAAATGATGAGCTATCCGGTAGGTTTAACAATGGCGGATCCAGTCTCGCAGTTAATCACACCGTACCGACACTCAGGCAGGAGGGATGTTTTGACCTTTCAGAATTCAACACACGGACAAGTTATTCCCAAAATCAACACAGGATATTTAATTTCCTATTCCAGAACATAGGAATACACCAGTTTCCTCAGAACCAGATACAGGCTTCCTCGAACAGTTTTGGCGATGTAAAATGGGTCTCACGGTCACGGCTCGGGACAGAGAGGTACGGATTATTCAGAACAATCACAGGCTTTCCAGCTCTAAGGGACGCACAAGGTATTCTTTGCAAAGGTCGAGTTAATCGTACTTCTCAGAGCCTATACACGCTCAGGCAGTCGGGTGGAATGGAGGAGAAATCCCCCTCACGACTCATCTGGACGTTTTATCGTACGAGGATGACCTTGTCGCCGGGCCGTACGATATGTGCGGCATCCCTTTTTGCTTTCCAGGATAAGCGAAATGCGTATGCTTGAAATAATATTAAAATGTGGCTGAAGTTAAACCCCTAGGCTCAGCAGCAGCCTTCCACCTTCAGCCCTAGTTTCTTACCCACTCTATGGATTAACCGATCCCCTTCACTCATTCGCGTGATCCCGTTACGCAGCAGCAATGTTTATATATTTTATTGATTATTCTGCAAACATACAAGTACAACAATGGGCTCGACATAAACACTTAGTCTTCACAGCTAACAAACATAAGCCGCCGGCTTTGCAAAAACAACTCACTAACCTACTTTCGACATTTACAATTCATTTCTTATATCGCGGTTGCGCCAGGGGCTCCATTGCCAGAACTCAGCATTCTTTACATTGTTAATATACGCCGTTACCAACTCCTATTGAGGCTATAACCTCTATTTTGCAAACTGCAACTTGTTGAGAATAAATACGTATGCTTTCGAAGGAAGCACCAACTCACAGTTTCTCTAACTTTCGCTAGAGGAAGCACCAACTCCCTGGTTTTCTCTAGCACCAACTTCAGAAGAACCAACTCCATGGATTTCTCGGCACCAACTAGAGAAGAGCTTTCAACTCCACAGTTTCTCAACACCAACTGAAGAGCACCGCTCTGGTTTCTCTAGCACCAACTAGAGAAGCACCAACTCCCTCGGTCGTTTCCAGCACCAATTAGTGCGACACCAACTTCCAATCATCACAGGGCAACCAACTTTTGGCAAAAAGAGAACAATAGTTCTCCTTGCACCCTCTACCCCTCTAGTTTCTCTGGTTGCAACCCGAAGGAAGTTGCAACTCCACCGTGAACAGCACCCGCCGGAACTCTGGCAGGACAACGAGTCCCTTTCCAGAGCACCTGTACAGCAGAAATATTAATTCTTTGTTACTCAAACTTTTTAAAGTTATATAATGTTCAACAATGTCTTGCGGACTCATCCGCTCTTCTCTTGCATTTTACCGTTTACTACGTACCTTTCCATTTCCTTTCGCATCGCCTTGCGTTGTCTTTCTTACGCGCTTTATGCTGCGCAATGCGCCGCCCATTCCTGCCGCGGTTCCTCGCACTATTGCCTATTAAATTTCGCTCTCCTCCTTCACATCAGTACGCCCCGCAACAACAAGCCTGGCAAAACTCAATGGCAATGGCAACCCGCTTGTCTTCCTGCGTACCGTGTATATATAGCTTACTTAGCGCACAATGTTAATGACTGCGCATGCTAACTGCCGTCGTTATCTCCACCAGGTGCTCTTTCTAATCGTAATGGCATTCTTCGATTTCACCTGGTGGATTTGCATTGCGTCCATTAATGCTTGTATGTTATGTTGGTCCCTCTGACCTCTTCTTGGGTTTGGGACTCTTAGATCTTTTCGACAATGAGACTCGCACTTTCTCGCATTTGGGTTCACGGTCAAATGCCCATCGATGATGGTGCCTTCATGGACATCTTCATCCTCTTGGATATTCTCGGAACCGCCTTCTCTATCAATCATCCCAGGTGTCTTGAGTCCTCCGGCTGGAAGCCGTGGTGGGACAGGCGGGTTATTATAATGGTCGAAATATGGTTTTTCCCTCTCAATCTTAGGATTCATCCTCAGCACCGTTGGATGTGCAGCGAGAAATGCGGATGGCTTCGTCTATCGCCCGTAATACGATTAGGGGATCGGTTAAGACCTTTCGACTCTGCGCTTTAAGCGGTCGGTGTTTTATCTCGGCCGGGATTAGAGTGCCCGGATCAGCGATTAGTGATTCCGGATCCTGCTTAATGTAGAGTTCGGAATGGTGGGGTGTTGATGAAGGGCCCCATCGGCTGATGTCACCTTTGTATCGTTCTCCGCCGACCATGAAATGAGCTGACCACGCTAGCCCTCCTTCTCTCCTACATCTGTCCATCTCTCGAGTGGTTTAAATATGATGACATCACATGTGGATTGACAAGTAATCCGCTCGGTCGTGGTGCGTGATACGGAAATGTTGAATCGGTCGACGCTAATCGTTACACAGTTATTATGTTCCCTAGATGGCGATGAATTGGCGTGGATCCGAGATCGCCAGTCTAGATCACATCTTGATCTAATGGCGGTTTAGATTGATCCGGTGCATCCATGATTTTGATTCTTGATGTCAATGTTGCTGACATCACCAGCCTTTCGATCCTCGAAACCCGACATGGACTAGAATCAGCGATCAGGTTAATAACCAATATGGCGGACGATTACATCACGATTTTATCGATGTGGGATATGATCGTCAGAATCTTTGACATGTCAACTCTCGATCCCCGAAACTCGACAAGGACTGGAATCAGCGGTTGGTTAGCTTAATAATGTAATGACTCGGATTATCGCGTTACCATGGCGATATCGATTCGATTGCATTGTTTCTTTGACGTTTCCAACATGCGATCCTAGAAACTCTGATCAATGGTTCAGATGTGATATTCATTCAGCGACAGGATGCATGGATTTTCATAATCAATAAATCGGGATTGCATTGCATTGTTTCTTTGACATTTCAAACACACGATCCTCAAACTTGATCCGATGATTCGAAGTGATCTTCGAGCAATGACTCAAATTATGCCGGGGATTTTTTCATACCAGATTATGCTCCGCTGCGCTTTAAAGAGATATGCGGGTTTCCTCGATCCAGCGGTAGTGGGGACCGTTCTTAGATGCGGCGAAATCTATTCTCCTCTTCCAGGTGCTTTTAGCCGGATCGAAGGCGTAATGGCGAGGTGGATGGTATCCAGCGGTCAGGTCTTCGGACTGGCTCGATCATTTTGATCTTCTGGACTTATCTTCTCTTTGTTGATCATGTTGCTATGCTCAAAGCCATCATTGTTAGCGCCGTAATGACAAACACAACGCTATAAAACATACTAAACATCCTTTATTGTTTCTCTTAGATCTTAGTCGGGGTTGCTCTGACTTCTTCAAAATTATTTTTGGTGCCATGTTAAATTATTCTGACATCTTGGTGCCGACGTAATGACAACACGATCAAACATTTCCAACAATCTCCCCTTTTTGCATTGATGGCAAAGGGCTTTGATTCTTTTCTCCCCTTTGACATCAATGTCAAAGAGGAGCAATACTCCCCTAAGCTGTTCGCGGGTATTTTGGAACCCTTAGGATATTAAATCAATACAAACTCCTCCTAACAGAATGGACTCTCTTATTCGAGGCCTGGAATATTTTATTATCCCAGACAGTCTTTTCTTTCTAATTTATTAGACCTATTCATCTTAAAATGTTAAAACATGCGACATCGGAAGGTATCACTCTCTTATGGATATTAATCTTCTCATGAGTGGATGACTCCCCGTGTCACTGTTATCTCTCTGCCGACTATTTTCCCCTTTGTTCCTAAAGGTTAGCTTTCAGCGACAAGGTCTTTCCTCTTGTTGTCTCTGTAGGATGTCATGTACATCATATTTGTACGTGGGAGAATGTTGTTGTCCCTCGCGAACAACGTGCAATTGTGGCCCTTTTTAAATATCCCTTTGGATCTCTATTGAATCTCCTTCGATCTACGATATGAATTTTTCGGTATGATGCATTCAATTAAGGATTTTATGTCCATATTCGATGGGGAGAAAACTCTGTAAAAGCAACATAATAAATGGAAGGACCCTATTCAGTTTCTTTGGAATAGCGATTTCTACCTTCATTGGAGTCCAAACATCGGTTTGTCATTTGGTGATCTCACAGCTATCAGACCTTGTCAAATTAATGGATCCTTCTCAGAACGATTTGTGTGCCTTCTCAACCTTCAAGACTTCTTCTTCCTGTTATGGTATGGTTCTTCTCCTACGCTACTGATTGGGATAAATGGTAGTGAGCATTCTTTATTGTATTTGAATCTTCTTCTTTACTTGCGGGGAGGATTTGACATCAACATTATTGTTTGTTCTTATCTTGTTATTCACCATTTGTCCTGATTTTACCTTTACCCTTACATTCTTTGGATGTGAGCAAATCTTCATTGCCTCTGTCACACTTTGCCCGGCTTGGGCGAAGGAATTATGTTTCAGAGCATCCACAAGAAGAACGTACTTGGAATCTCCTTTGTCATTACTCAAACTCATCATCCCTCTATCCTTGATTTTTCCTTGAAAATGATGAACCAAGCAAAATCAAGGATCACATTTCTTGTTTGCTTTTACTTATGGACAATGGCTTATCCTTTTCTCCGATCCGTGCTTGGAGACATCCTTGTCTATTTTTCCAAATTTTTTGTTTTGAGTTGAAGTGCTTGACCACATTTCACTATCTTTCCTCTTCCATGTGTTGGTCTTTCTATATAAGACTTATTCTTGGATCTTCTTTGTAATTCTTGGGATATGGGACATGTGGCTGGATTGGTAATTATAGCATTCAATCTCGACATTTAATAAGATCAGTTGTTATTTGTAGGGTTGTCACTCATTGATTGTTTAATGATCCTTGACCTCCAACCAGTTGCGTAATCTCTAGACTTGAATTTGTGAATTTTATGATATGTGACGGAACATTTGCTTTATTTGTATCATTCTTTATTACGTGAAATTTATTCGCCAATCTCTTAATTGCTCATGTCCTAGTCTTAAGGAACAATTTACAACTTTGTGACCAAAATTGTAAACGGTAGAAACAATATCCAATGAAAAATTCTTTGTACCTGAGAAAAATGGTTGTCTTCTTTGAAAATCGATTTCTTCCATGTTGGTGATATCGTTGAAGAAGTGCGTATTTCTTTGTTCTCGAGATTGATGCGGCATGCACACTTGTCTGCGACGCTTCCAGTATTTGTCTTCCTTTGTTCTGCCGGAGCTTCGACTATTTATTCATTGGTTGTACTTGGAAAGCCAAACTTGTTGGGTTCTTCATTTTCTGGCTTACCACTGCATGATCCCTCTTGCCTTCGACGTTTTCAACTTTGGATTCTTTGTTGATTCGAGAATGGTGGCTGAAATCATGAGGCTTTGATACTTGACAAATTCGGTGCCGGGCGAAACTTCATCTCTTTCCTAATAAGTTTTCATACTTCAGCTAGGGCTTCATATCACATAACGATGGCGTGTTTGAGAATATCATAATTTTGCCTCTTCTAATTCCACCTTAATTTGCAGGAAAGATGTCTTCATCAGTGTTCTTGTCTTTCTCAAACTATATTAGCAATTTTTTTCTTTCTGTTACCAATTCTGGGTTTATTCAATCTCTTCGTGCATGATCAGTTCCCCTTCATGTCAACTTTAATGTCTCCTCAACATGTTTGTGCTCCATAATTCTTTGGCCATAACGCGTGAATTCCATTTATCTTCATTAGATGAATCATTATCTTCATCATCACGAAGGATCTTCATTGTTTTAATTTTTTCTTCTTAAAGTTATTCCTCTTTAAAGTTTCTATGTTTGTATTTCTCCTAATCATCACAAGAGTCAGTCCTTTTCCTTTGTGAGGACATTTGTTTCCAAAATGGCTATCTACTGATTGAAACACATTTAGAGAACCAGCACTTGGTATTTTCCTGATCCTTTTCTTTAATCTTCTCATGGTGCTGCTGAATTTCACGGGGCTGCAGTCTTTTATTTGCCTCTACGCTTTTACGTAATTGCTTCTCTAAGGGTGAGTTTAATAAACCTCATCACATAGCCAGTCAATGTACAAGTTTGATCAAGACCAAGGTTTTGAATCGTTAGTTCTTCATAGAGAAATGCTGGGTTCGAACTGCAGGAGATCTCCAGATTTGTACTAAAAGAAGGTTCCCCAATTGTTCCGCCAAGTGCCTTCATTGCATTTCACCATTTTATGCAGAAAGTATTTTCCAGCAGGTTCATCTTCTTTCATGTATCTTTTCAAAATTTTATTACTCATAGGTTTGAAGCAGCATCTGCCTTCTCATTACCAGCCATAGTTTATTTAATGAGTTTGTACTGCTTTAGCAGTTTGAAGGTAAATCTGACTTCACAAACTCGGCTTCACCACCAAGTCCATTCAAGATAGCATTCATTCCCTTAGTGAAGGCTAAATTCTAACTTATCTGTCATGGAAGCTAACTTCATGGGATTTATGTATCAGGTCTCTTTACATCCATACATCATCATAAGACCATTGGGTATGTTCTCATTCTTCCAAAGGGCGAAGTTCAGATTCCCACCGTAAATGGGGAGGCTGGTAAGGTAGAAGTCCCTTCATGGCTTGTCATTTTAAGCTCTAGGATCTACCATACTTAGATAAAGGGGCCGACTTCATTAACGAATATGGAAAAGGCGAGGAGAGTGGTGGTTTTACCAAGCTTAAACAATTATGTTCATGGCGAAATGCTGCGAAACGCTGTGAATGATGATCCACAATAATGCGGTGGCAGCGCATTTGGCGTAGTGCATATATGAGAAGCGACCGGATACTGCGAGGAAACTCATACGGGTTAAAATCTCTTTTCTTTATATTATAAGTAATAATTGCATTCTTTACATTATCATACATATGAGCACCAGCTCATGGAACACAGCCTCTGTTTTACCAGCGCAACTGGCAGGAAGCTCAACTCCTCATTTTCTCTAGCACCACGGAGCGCAACTCCTAGTTTCTCTGGCGCCAGCTAGGAGGAAGCACCAGCTCTACGGACATAGACCAACTGAAGGAGCACCAACTCCCTGTTTCTCCAACACCAACTAGAAGCACCGGCTCCGCGTTTCTCTAACAGCTGAAGGGCTTTAACTCCCTGATGTTCCATCCTGCCGGCGGATGACCGCCAACACCAATCATACATGCAACCAACTTGTATAACAAAGAAAAACAGTTCCTCCTTGCACCTGGCGGTTTCTGGTGCCAGCGGATGGGCTATCACTGGCAACACCATGGAACCTCGGGACAACAATCCTCCGAGCACCGCCAACCACCCGCAATGTGCCAATTCTTTGACGCCAAACATTACAGTGATATGATATTTCAACAATGGCTTACCAGACTCATCTATGTTCTGCTGCATTTCGTTGCTATATCTACCTCACTGCCTTTCTGCACACATCGCGCATTATGCGTTTCTTCTACCTTTTTATGCGGTGTTGCCATACCCATTTCCGCGGTTCCTCTTTTGTTGTTGATACGGTGTTTTGCACTATATTTCACGAGATCGCAGCACTGCCAACAACAACCACACAACAAGCTCAATGGCAACAGCAAATGCTGTAAATAACGTATATATGGCTTCATGCCTTGTGCGTGAACAATGCGCTCTGGTGATTATCCTCCTTTCGATTCCCTTGTCTAATCTCATCGGTGGCGTCTTCCATAAGTTTATACCGGGTGGTTGTCTGACATCGATTAATATTATGTTGAGATTCCTTTGCCTCTCTGGTAGTTTGAGACTTTTCGTCTTCTCTATGATAGTCGATTTCACCTTCTCTGTTTCAGTTACGATCTCAATCCCATCTAGTTGTTAATCGCCTCTACAAACATCTTCATCCCTCTTGAAGATTCCTCATAGGCTCTTCACCTTCTCTATCAAATCATCCCAAATTGTCGCCCGAGGTCTGGATGGGAAAAACCATCAGTGGTTTTACGGTTATACTATGTTGTGCCACGGTTCCCTCGATATTGTTCAAATTCATTACTTGCCGTTTAGCGGATGAACAGATTGGATGGCCGAATCTATTCTCCGGTCTACGGTCGAGTTGGTTGAGACCTTTCAAATCTACCTTTAAAGGAGGTTGAATTGGGCCCATATCTTGAGCAGCGAGTTAGAGTGCCCGGATCAGTAAAACCAGAGTGATTCGGATGCTCCTTGCCTTCGCCTTTAATGCCGATTGGGATCCGAGATGGTGGGGTAGTAATGAAAGGACCCTCCTAATGTGTCACCTTTTGTCATTCTCTCTGGATTATTGACGTCGACAAGGATGCGTTCTCTTTAGCCCTCACCTCGTCCCTCCGAATATCTGTCCATCTTTCCGAATTGAATTCGTCTGTGACATCGCATGGATTGACCGTGTCACTCACGATTAGGTGACTTGTGTGCGATGTTGGTCGGTCGGCCTTGTCATTACTTGGTTGTTGCCAAAATTTCCTGAAGCGTGATGGTCTCTTGACATGGTGCGGTTGATGATCTAGATGCATCTTGATCAGAGCGGTTAGGTCGTTGGGATTTCAAACCTTCGGAGTTCTTGATGTCAATGTTCTTTGACATCTCCAACACTAAGTCGCCAGAGAACACGGCATGGACTCCAGAATCAATGGTCCTGGTTCAACCTTGATCTGATGGTTCAAATTACATCATGATTTCACATGTCGCGTCTTGAGTTCGATGTTGATAATCTTTGACATGTCCAACTCGATCCGAGCTCTAACAAAGGGGTGGAATCATGATCAAGATTTAACCTTAATCACGGCTCAGATTACATGGTGATTTCGCATATCGCGACAATGATTCCTGTTGCATTGTTTCTTTGACGTTTCCAACAGATCCCGCTTGAGTCGGATCAGCGGTTCAGATGTGATCTTCATTTAATGACTCAGTTATTTGGGATTTTTCATATCTAGAAATGGATTCTTGTTGCGTTGTTTTCTTTGACATCTCCAACACAAGATCCTCGAAACTCTATCAGCGATTCGGATGTGATCTTCATTTGGCGACCATATTACACCGGGTGCCATATCGATATTAAGCTCACTTCTCCTTGCACTTTTTAAAGATCTTGCAGGTTTTCCTGGATCCAACGACGGTCGACCCCCACTCTCAGATCTAACGGCCGAGATCTATTCTCCTCTTCAGCTCCCTCTTCTTGTCTTTCTTCGTCGGCAGCCCTCATCTTTGGTAATTTTGGATAGGATCAATGATCAAATGCTTCTCAGGGCAATCATTGATCTTCCTGGACTTATCTTATCTTTTCTTGTTGATCATCGTTGTTGTAATCAAAATATCATTCTTGGTAGCACCATCAATGACAAACATTGCGTAAAACATACTAAACATCCTCTGCACTATCTCTTGATCTTATGAGGAAGTTGCTCTGCAGCTTCTTCCCAAAATGCTTTTGGTTCCGATACATGCATTTCTTAAATTTATTCATACCATCTTTATTTCTATCTT
Source organism: Picea sitchensis (assembly GCA_010110895.2). Classification (NCBI taxonomy): domain Eukaryota; kingdom Viridiplantae; phylum Streptophyta; class Pinopsida; order Pinales; family Pinaceae; genus Picea; species Picea sitchensis. Next base: position 20,305 of record SNQJ01S0115575.1, read on the forward strand.
GCCAGCCAATGACAACTTTTGTTAAACATTTCCAACATGGTTATCCAAGGTGAGACTATATAAGCATGGATCCATTGAATAACATGTTCATCAAACTGAAAACTTTGAAGAACCTCATAAACAAAGGAATGAAAAACCCTTTCAAAGGTTTTCACCATATACATCTTTATTACCATTCCTTTGTTCTTATTTTCTCTACTAGTATGTTGGTTTTCTTGAACTAGAATAATATTATCCATAATTTTCCTCTTATGCATAAATTCACCTTGATTTTTGGAAAACAATCTTGGAAGAACCACTTTTAGGATATTGGATATAATTTTGGTAAATATTGTATGATAAATTACATAGAGAAATGGACCATAATCTTTCAAAATTTGTAGCATTTGTTTCTTTTCAGATTAGTGGAAGAAAGGGTGAGTTTTTTTTACCCCACTACTTTTTTATTTTAAAGAATGATTTGGCAGAGTCCTTGGTTCACAATATCCAAAAATTCTAAATAAATGCATGGAAAATCTTTCCATCCTAAGATTTTTTTTATAGATCAAGTCCCCATACTACTTGATATATTTCTTATTCTTGGATTTATTTTAGAAATGATTGATTTTCTTCCCTCAATAGAGTAATAGGCATGTGCTCTAACATTTCGCACATCTATTTTGGATTTTCCTTATCTTATTTTGTATACATGTTTTCAAAGTGAGATATAACTACTTACTTAACCACTATGAAGTATTCTACTGTCATTCCATCTTCCAAATGGATTTCTTTGAATGTGTTTTTGTTTCTTCTAGCTTGAGATTGCTTATGGAAGAAGGTTGCATTCCTATATCCTTCTCTTAACCATAAACTTTGAGATTTTATCTCCAATATTCTTCTTCTTATTTCTAAAACAAACATGCAATTTATGAATATATTTATTTCTTCCTTTATCATGTGTTCATCTACTTGTTCAATATCCATGCTTCCCTATATCACTTCTAGTTATTTATGATATTCTTTCTTTTCTTGATATAGGGATATATAAGAAAGATTAACTCATTGTTTTATCTCTTGCACAATGTTTCTTATATTTTCTTCCCAAACATAGGATGGAGATCCTAAAATTGGTTTGTTCCAAGATTCTATGATCAATCTCGCAACTTATTCATTCTATAACAATAAGGGGTTAAACATGAAAGGAATGGAGAAAAAAATTTGCAGTGACTCAATTGTTAGTACAATGGGATTGTGGTATGAGGCACTAGAAGGAACTATCTTGGAAGAAGTTGACTTTCCAAAAATAAGTCATTGTGTACTAAAAACCTAACTAGATGGGATGCAATACGAAGCCAGTCCAGCCCTCTTATTCTTCAGAACTTATGTTGCAATGTGTTTGACATCCTAAATCCATTGTAGATGAATAACATTATTTATCTAGAGTAGAGAGAGGTATCAAACTATAATTCCACATGTTTTCTCCCAATCTAATATGATCTTATTGAAGTACCCTACCATTACACTTGGACTTACCAAATCATATTACATGGATGTTTGCAAGGTTTTGTAGCATCCAAATTTTTCCAAATATCTAGCCAACATATAAACATTGAAAAGAATGAAACACTTACTTGATTCTGAAAGAAACAAATGATTTGTTATCTAGTGTTGTGAGTTGCAAGATGGTACCTTTGTAAACTTCACGGGGCTCCACACAGTATTGATTCCATCAGAGGCCCCTCTTGAGATTATTTTTATACCCTCATTGTTCATCCATTACTTCTTCCCAACATTTAGGACTTCATTTTCATCCATATTTGTCTCCTAGATTAATATTGCATTAGGATTTTCCATTTTGATTAGATCCTTTAGTTCTTCTTCCTTAGTTTTATTATCAACCCTCTACAATTCTAGGAATATATAATTATTTGAGATGGGAAGTGGATCCTCCAAATGGTTCCTAAGATACTTCGTTTTTGAACCATTTTATTCCTTGATTTATTTCACTCCTGATCAGGATATTATCTATGGTTTGTTGTGTTCCCATTTCCCTTTCTTTTGTTTCTATCTATTATCTCACATTTTTTTGAGTTTTTCTTCCTAGTTTATTGGCGATCCTTTCCTCGCACATTTACCCTTTCTCTGAGTGTTTTTTATGAGCCTTCCTAGAAGTTTTGGCAGCTAGTTGGATTTGTACTATTACTTTTTAGTTACTCCAGTGTCTCTTCTCCCGAACCATTCATTTCAACCCTATTCATTGTCATACATTGGACTATGATTATCTAGAAAATAAAAGGATTGAAAGGATTTTGGGGTGAGGACATGATCCACTGTCTCCTTATGAGATGGTGATTCATTTCCATGATTCTCATAAACCGTAGTCGATACATAAAAACTATTTGAGGTTGTTGAAGGCCCATACCAAATGCCTCTATATCAAGGGTTTGATGATTGACGTGGCCCATATGTTGATTTGATTGGAACATATATTGAATGTTTTTTGGATGAATAAGGCTTCGAGTTTGATTAATTTCCTTTGTTAGGATGCATTTTCTTCTTTACATTTTTCAGACCTCACCTTGTTTTGTAGATGTTGGTTTATCCATCTAGTTCTTTTTATAGTCTTTTGAAAAGTGGAAATATTCATGGAATATCATATATTTAAATAGAAACTTATCATATTAAATTATTTTTACATGAGCATATTTTTCCAAGCATAGGAATATTTCTTTAGGAAAAATTTTTTCCAATTTGACTTCAACACTTCCTATCACAAGCATACATCCTAGATTTATCCTTTTTTGCAACTCATATTAATGCTAGAAAATAATTGGTATATTTATATTTGTAATTTCATTTATGTTTTAAAGAACATAGTTTGAAACCATACCCAAAGGCCTATAAATTGATATGATACCATTTTGTAACATGCTAGCCTCCTTTATAGCCTTGTTGAGGATATGGGGCACTTAAGAAAACAAAATTTCTACCTCTATTGCGTCATAGCTATGGACTAATAAAACACATAGCATAGACCCACGATTCATAAATTTGTGTCTCTATATTGAAATTTAATGCTATCTATACCATTTAAGTTGGTATTTATCTTAAATATACCAATTACAACAATAATAAATTACATCAATCACAAATGTTATACTTATCTATGACTAGTGTTGACCAATGTTGAATCAATCTTTGGGAACAATTTCCTCTCAATGATAGGAAATCCAATGGTATTCCCACCCATGAATCAATACCATGGAATGATGTAATCATCTAAACCATTTTAGTAGCATATCCTACTGAGCTGGCCCCTAATCATGGGGAGTTCAATCTAGGAACTCTAGTAGAGACTAACCAAATTTCCTAGCAACATTTGGAGACAGTGGTTGAGATAATCCCCTTGATATATATATATATATATATATATATGTATATATATATATATATATATATATATATATATAATAATGTATTGATATGTCACTTGTCATGTCAACATTAAACATGGAAATTACACATCTCTCTCATACTAGGTTGGACCTCACTACTGTCATTGTGACCGACTTGCTTTATTTCATTAAATGATATTAGCGTCATAGCTATGGACTAATAAAACACATAGCATAGACCCACGATTCATAAATTTGTGTCTCTATATTGAAATTTAATGCTATCTATACCATTTAAGTTGGTATTTATCTTAAATATACCAATTACAACAATAATAAATCACCTCAATCACAAACGTTATACTTATCTATGACTAGTGTTGACCAATGTTGAATCGATCTTTGGGAACAATTTCCTCTCAACGATAGGAAATCCAATGGTATTCCCACCCATGCATCAATACCATGGAATGATGTAATCATCTAAACAAATTTTTTAGCATATCCCACTGAGCCTAATCCATGGGGATTCAATCTGGGAACTTGCTAACATAGAACTAACCAAATTTCTAGCAACATTGGAGACAATTAGTTGAGATAATCCCTNTGACTTATGTCACTTGTCATGTCAACATTAAACATGGAAATTACACATCTCTCTCATACTAGGTTGGACCTCACTACTGTCATTGTGACCGACTTGCTTTATTTCATTAAGTGATATTATCTAGGGTCTTAATCCATCCTCCCGGAGAATGGCTCTTGTAGTTGCAATAATTTCAGCAGAAACCTTGCCTTGATCCTCGTTTTCTTTGAAAAATGACATTGGTCTACCATTGATAAAGGTGGCTATCCAAGGTGAGCCTATATAAGCATGGATCCATTGAATAACATGGTCATCAAACTGAAACCTTTGAAGAACCTCATAAACAAAGGAATGACAAACCCTATCAATGGCATTCACCATATCCATCTTTATTACCATTCCTTTATTCTTATTTTCTCTGCTAGTATGCATTTTTTCTTGAACTAGAATAATATTATCCATAAGTTTCCCCTTATGCATAAATCCACCTTGATTTTTGGAAAATAATCTTTGAAGAACCACTTTTAGGATATTGGATATAATTTTGGTAAACATATTGTAGGATAAATTACATAGAGAAATGGGCCATAATCTTTCAAAATTAGTAGCATTTGTTTCTTTTTGGATTAGTGGAAGAAAGGGTGAGTTTTTGCACCCCCTACTTCTTTTTATTTTTTAAGGAATAATTTAGCATTTTTTTGGAGGTCATGTTTCACAATATCCCAAAATTACCTGAATAAATGGATAGAAAATCCTTCCATCATAAGAGTTTTTTATAGATCAAATCTCCATACTAGTTGATATATTTCTTATTCATGGATTTATTTTAGAAAGGCTTGATTTTCTTCCCTTGATAGAGTAATAGGCATGTGCTCTAACATTTTTGCATCTATTCTGGATTTTCCTTATCTTCTTTTGTATACAAGTCTTCAAAGTGAGATATAACTACCTCTTTAACCACTATGAAGTATTCTACTCTCATTCCATCTTCCAAATGGATTTCTTTGAATGTGTTTCTATTTCTTCTATCTTGATATTGCTTATGGAAGAAGGTTGTATTCTTATATCCTTCTCTTAACCATAAACTTTGAGATTTTTATCTCCAATATTCTTCTTATTTTCTAAAACAAACATGCAATTTATGGTATATATTTATTTCTTCCTTTATCATGTGTTCATATACCTCTTCAGTATCCATGCTTCCCTATTTATGATATTCCTTCTTTTCTTGATATAGGGATATATAAGAAATATTAACTCATTGTTTTATATCTTGCACAAATTTTCTTATATTTTCTTCCCAAACAAGGATGAAGATACTCAAATTTGTTTCTTCCAAGATTCTATGATCAATCTTGAAACTTATTCATTCTATAACCATAAGGGGTTAAACATGAAAGGAATGGAGACAAAATTTTTTGGTGACTCAAATGTTAGTACAATGAAATTGTGGTATGAGGCACTAAAAGGAACTATCTTGGAAGAAGTTGATTTCCCAAAAAGAAGTCATTATGTACTAAAAACCTAACTAGATGGGATGCAATAAAACCAGGACCAACCCTCTTATTCTTCCA
>SNQJ01S0115576.1:0-36294 GCA_010110895.2 Picea sitchensis
AAAATGATTGTTTTTGTATTTTTTTGAGGTCTTGCCGACATATTCCGACATATTCCGACATTTTCCGCCGATGTCGCCGACATGATCTCTACCCCACCCTCGCCGACACTTACCCCGACACGACATTTACAGCATTGATTTTTAACACTACAACCATACAAACATATGTCCCTCAAGCAAGCTAAGAAGGATAATAAATTATCACCAAAGTACTATGACCCTTATGAGGTGTTGCAAAAGATTGGCAATATGGCATACAAATTGGATTTTCCTGCATCTTTGTGAGTACACCCAGTTTTCCATGTTTCATGCTTAAAGAAGGTTATAGGTAACAAGATCCCAATTCAAACTATATTTCTAGAACTTGATGAGGAAGGAAAAATCATATTGGATCCTGAAGCTATAACTGACACAAGAATTCACCTGCAGAGGAATAGATCTATTTCAGAGTATCTCATTAAGTGGAGGAAACTACATGTTGAAGATTCCAGTTGGGAAGATGAGTCTTTTATACAGAAGCATCCATAATTAATCAAGTGTTGCGGAAAACACTTGTCTGAAGGGGAGGGGCATGTTAATCCCTAAATAGTGGCATATTACCCCTTAATTGGGGCACATTACATTAGTAATGTTATTTTATTTATGTCGGCTTGGGTCCATTAGTTGTAATTGTACCTCCTAGTCTCCTATATATACCAAGGAGACATTTTCATTTGGAATCATCTTGTATTTGGAAATTTATGTGGTGTATAAGTTGCCCCCTCGAAGAGGATTATTATCTGAAATTATGTCTTTTTCAAGGTGTTGAGTACTTATTCTAGAATTTTTTTATGCTATTTTGATATTTGGTTCTTAACAGAACCTTCATGGAAACAGCGCCAAAAAGTGATGGCCCTAGGAACAGTAGAAATAATACTATTGTATCATTGGATCCTCACTTTACTTTGCCAACCTGGGGTTCATAGAAACTTAACAGGTCCTATGAAATGTGTATGCAGTATGCACTTGTTGGTAGTAAAGGTATGAGACTGATCAAAGGTTGAAATGCATGAATTGGTGCAAAATTTGAGCTGACAGAAAGAAACTCTAAACTATTGCTTGAAGGAGAAACAAACCAATCTAAAAGTAAAGTTAATCTATATTGTAGAAAGGAAACTTAGTCTAATGGTAGTAAGGAATATTGAATCATACAGAGAAAAGTGAAATCAGAAGATGTACTCAACCTAAATTATGACAGAAAATTGTAATTTAAAGCAGAGCTAAACTAATGCATGAATAAAACAAGCTAATTTATCTAACCCCTTGATCAATAGAAAAACATGTGTCTTTTTATTTTTATTGATGTTTTCATGAAAATAAGATTAGGATAAAATTAAATCTAAAGCTAAAACAGTCCTACATGATATTTCTACAGGAACTGTACAGTTTCTACAGGAATTGTACAGTTTCTAAAGGAAACTCCTACAGGAAGAAAAAATAATCCTAGAAATGTGGTCAAGTCCTTAGAAGCATCAACAAATATAGACTATAAATAAACTAAGTGGATCTAAGGTTCTTGGCCTTGGGAGGCACCTAAGAGTGCTCCAAAAGGCTATTGAACATTTCTACAGGATGCATGTTGTAACTAACCAATCAATGATAACCTTGACAGAAAATAGAGTTAATCATGCAAAACTATATTAAGATTCAAAAGGGAATAAAATCATATATAATCATTAATTAACGTGCATGAAAACTACAAAAATTGCAACTGGATCCTTGAGCACTCTTGAGTGGGCCCTACCTAAGAAGAAAAAGGAGCCTTGAGAAAACTCTAATGAACTGAAGGCAAAACCATATTTATTTCATTAATAGTATGAATACATCAAGAGAAAAAAGGCTCTAAGTCTTCAACAAAAGTCTTTAGAAAGTCTCAATACAATACTCTCAAAAAATTTGTCTATCCTCCTTCTCTCCTAGACGAGAGGTCTATATATAGCTTGAGAGTTCGACCTCCCTTCTTAGATTGATGAGAGAAGTAGGTAAATGAGGGATCTCAACCAATTACATATGTATATCAAACAACTATTGATCAGGAGTGGGCATTAATGCACAAGGAGTGTTCTAGAGGTAGGTGGGGACAATGTCCCTTGATTCTTGGTTGGCAGCTCCTTGAGCGAGACAAAATCCCATGTTTTTAGGTGGTTGGCTCCCTTGACTCAAGAGGTTTGAACTACTTGGATCTATACACATATTTTGGAATAAATATTAGAGCAAAAGGGCATAATGTACACAAAAATCCACCTCAAAACACATTTAATAAGCAACATGCAAAAATATCCATGACTTACTATTAAATATGGTCAAAAACAAATATTAAGTCACATTTTGGTGGAAAATGTGCTAAATATGAGCCTTTGGAATAGGAAATAATTGGGCTCATCAAGGAGTAGAAGACTTTTCACAATTTCCAAAAATTCCTCAAGTCAAAAGAGGAGCTTTGGAACCTCAAATAATTCATTCTCTGGTTGCATGTAGGGGATAGAAACATGAAATTATTCCATCATCAACTGAAATTTAGGATTTGGAGGAATAATGTAAAATCAATTACCAATGAGGATGGGGAAATGGTTTCATATTTTGAACAGATAAAAGGGGTGGCTTACAGGTACTTTAAGAGGCTCTATAAACATATTTAGACTTGGTTGAAAAAATGTTGGCCAACATCCCCACCTTAATTAGCTAAAAGGATAATGAAAAATTGAACAAATTGGTCATAGAGGAAGAAGTGTGGGTGGTAATCCATCAAATGAATCCAGACAAGGCCCCCCACCTAGATGGCTTCTCAACACATTTTTACAAAAAAAGTTGGAACATAATTAATAAGGATCTTCTCATAATGATTCAGTATGTTCAAAGATTGAATAAAATTGGGGGCAACACAAATTTCGCCTTTCTAGCCTTAATTCACAAAGAGGTAAGCCCTTCTTCCTTTTCCAAATTCAGACCTGTATCACTATGCATTGTGTCTTATAAAATCATTTTTAAAATAATCATCAATCTCCTCAAGGCATACCTCCCCAATATTATTTCTCCAAATCAGGGTGGTTTTGTGGAAAAAAGACAGATGGTGGACAATATCTTGCTAGTCCAAGAGTCTATTCATTCAATCCAAACCCATGCGGAGAAAGGAATGGTCATCAAAATAGACATGACTAATTCCTTCGATAGGGTAAGGTGTAGCTTCCTCTTTACAGTCCTAACCATATTTGGGTTCAATGAAGAGCTCATTTCTTGAGTTTCGTCCTGCATTCGTGAACCTTGGATCACCCCTCTAGTGAATGGAAATCCTACCCCTTTTTTTAAATATCCATAGGTTTAAGGTTCGGCTTCCCTCTCTCCCACATTATTTATATTTTTATGGCATAGGCTCTTAGTAGAATATTATACCAAGAGAGACTTCATAAATCTATTCCCCAGATAAAAATCGTCCAAGGTGCCAATAGGATGAACCACTCACAGTTTGTTGATGGCATCATATTGTTAGGTGAAGACTGTATGATTATAGCCAAAATATTCAAGGTAGCGTTATATGACTTCATGATAGCCTATGGAGGACTCATAAATGCATCCAAAATTCATCTTTACACCTGGAACATAAGTGTTAGAATGTTGACAGCTATCGCCTGAATCCTACAATTTTCATTTGTGGATAAGTGGCAGTGTTTTAATATATGGAAATCCCAATCTAACTCAATTCCCTGTCATCCTCTTCTTGGATTCACATCCTTGACAAGTTAAAATCAAATTTTCTTCAATGGGGATCTCAATGGCTCAACCCAGCCAACAAATTGGTCCTCATAAAATCAGTCTTATTAGCTCTTCCTATATTTCAATTGTCCTCTCTTATAGCACCTGCTAATGTCAAACTATATATTTCTCAAGAACTCAGGAATTTTCTAGTGGCAAGGTGGAAGATCAAATACCAAACTATTTCATCTAGTTAACTAGAATATCATCAGGGATCCAAAATCTCATGGTGGCATGGGAATCAAGGATCCATTCCTCTCTAATTTATCCCTAGGCTCAAAAATCTTCTAGATATTGGTTTTGAGGAAAAAAGTGTGGTGGAAAAGGGTTATTCATCATAAGCATCTATCGGGAGAAAAAAAATAGATGTTTAGATAACAATCCTAAAAGTCAAAATGGATCACAGATTTGAATATTGTTGGAATCCTTTCTTCCTCTTATTCAAAGTCATCTTACTTGGATCCATGGGAATGGTAGATTCATATATTTTCAAACAGAAAACATTATGGGTCTTCCTCTATTACAATAGGATCCTCTTTTTCTTCCTCTTTTCACCTGGCTGCAGGATCATGGTAAGCATTCTCTCTTCGATATTTCTAGATGGAACGGGACTTTATGTAGCTAGTCATACTGGGATTTTGATGATCTCCCTGGACATATCTTAGTCCAGGCCGAAGCTCTCATTATTCGCCTCTAGGGTTGTGCCCCCACTCATAGAAGGTGCAAATATTATCAAGGCTAGGGAACTTGGGACTACAAAGTCAAGAAATGATATGAAATTTTATTATCTCAAGCTGCACTTCCCCCTCCCTCAAACCTTTGGAAAGATATTTGGAACTAGGATGGTCTCCTGAAAGTAAATATATTTTTTTGTATCTTGGCGCATGGAAAAATTTTAACAAGGGAAAATTTAATTAAAAAGGGGTTTTAGAGGCCCATTCATGTGCGTACTTTTTTGTGCTTCTCAAGAGTCCTCATTGCACTTGTTTTTGGAATGTCCTTTTCCTGGGTTGTGTGGCATGTTTCTCTTCAATTTTTGTTCCAAAGAGTTCATTGACCCTCCTCTCTTAGAAAACTCTTCAGCGGATGAAAATTTTCATACAGCGAATCCATCCAGAACAAGCCTACTTTCAAAATATTATGGGTGGCTCTCCCTAAATATATTTGTTGAAATATTTGGCTCATGCACAACAAAACTTTATTTTCAAAATAAAAATCACATCTCTCATCTATTGCAGGAAAGGCCATTATCCTTCTCTTTGAGCACCTCAATTCCAAATCTAGTAAGTCCTTCCCCCTTTAGCCTATGGATACTTGGGAAGTTGATTGGTTTCAACTATTCTCTTTATGCCCCCCACCCTATTGTTCTTGTTCCCTCCAGACTAGCCTGGAAGCTTCAACTCTCTCCCATGGAGTTCTCACAGTGGAGGCGTACGAAAACTTGGCATATCCTCAATTTCGATGGAGCTTCAAAAGGGAACCACATGGTGGCAGGAATGGGTGGGGTACTCTATGACTCTGGAGGAAATGTCGAGTTCACATTCGCTTGGAATATTAGTCAAGCCACTAATAATCAATTTGATACATATGCGCTCTACTAGGTTCTATATTTGGCCAACTCACAGGGAATTCACAATCTCACAGTCCTTGGTGACTCAAAAATCACTATCTGACATGCTCAAACAAAGAATATTCCTAACGTTGAGCACCTCAATTCCAAATCTAGTAATTCCTTCCCCCTTTATCCTATGGATACTTTGGAAGTTGATTGGTTTCAACTATTCTCTTTAGGCCCCCCACACTATTATTCGGGTTCCCTCCATACCAGCCTGGCAGCTTCAACTCTCTCCCATGGAGTTCTCACAGTGGAGGCGTACGAAAACTTGGCATATCCTCAATTTCAATGGAGCTTCAAAGGGAACCACGTGGTGGCAGGAACAGGTGGGGTACTCTATGACCCTGTAGGAAATGTCAAGTTCACATTCGCTTGGAATATTGGTCAAGCCACTAATAATCAAGCTAATACATATGTGCTCTACCAGGGTCTCTATTTGGCCAAAACACAAGGAATTCACAATATCACAGTCCTTGGTGACTCAAAAATCATTATCTGACATGATCAAACAAAGAATATTCCTAATAACACATGTCTAAGATCCATATTTCTTAGAATTCCAAAATAAATCTAGGCATTCCATCATGTGGAATTTCTCCATGTTCTCATATTCAATAATAGGGAGGCATACCATTATGCTAACCAAGCAGCAAGGAAAAATTTTGGGGTACTTTTTATCAATGGGGACCCCACATTCCAACCTATCCCATGAACCTTCACATCTATTCAATGCCTATACAACATAGAATTTTGCTCACTCTGATTATTAACATTGTACATCAATCATGTGATGGGCCAAGTGTTTCTCATGTGTCACCTGAGTGCTCCCATTACTCCTTTGGTACCGTTGGGTCTTATCTCCCTCTTTCTCATCTGCTTCTAGGAACATGTGGGAGGGATTCTCTCATCATGGTAGCGATTGTATGTACCTATAATCATTCCTGAGAGTGGTTAATGCATTCAGATATTTGTCGGACCACCACGTCATTCACTTCTATGGGATTTTTCTATAACGAGAGTTTTGTTACACAATCGGCATACATGGTCCGTTGGGAGTTATTCAAGGTGGTAGCTTTGGTGTATTTCTTGTGTTGTTTCAATTCTTCCCTAGTGCATCGAGCAACATGGAAAAAAGTAATGTTGGAAGATAGAAAAGGGATTTGAACATGATGGAGGAAGAAATTGGGGATATGCGCACTACGGTGCAAACTCTAAAAATTTAAATAAGCAGACTCTCGTCCCAAATTCTCACTGCTCTATAATTCTTAATGCAACAATTCCAGGCCATACAAAAGCTCCAGGACGAATGTGATGCATTGAGGAATCAAATTGAGGAACTCCATCTCCATCAAATCTTTGGTTCACCCTCTGGGTCATCCAATGATATTTTTGAAGCAGATTTGTCTCCAGCAAAGGCTCCACCATGGTTGGATTAAACTCTCTTGCTCCTAGTTCTAATCACAGTTTCTCAGGTAGGAAGGGCCTCACCATATCTACTTAGTCTATGTTGTGTTTATGAACTTTTATCTTAAGGGATTGCATTATAATTTACAGAGTCTGATACTATGGGAAATATTCAAAGCTAAAATTTCCTATCTTACAGTTAGGAGTCATTTTTGTATCAAGGTTGAGCATTATAGAAGCTCACTATCTGAATTTGGGACATTTTGTACCATTTTGGTGTGTTCTTGCATTGTTTTAATTAATGAAATATTCCCTTGGTACTGTTAAAAATATATATATCTTTGATTGTGACATGATAGTAATGGTTCTTGATGCCTCTTAATAAATTAATGGCAGTTTGACTTGTGATATTACCACTTACATATATAGTGGGAAAGTGAGTCTAAAACATCAAATTTACAAATTGTGCATGTTGTTCCTTTGTCCACATGTCATAAGGGGCACTAGTTTTTCTAAATTTTTCATCATCATATTTCTCAACCAAAATATTTTAACAAATCTTTAGTTATCGAGAGTCTTGACATGATAAAACTATATCAAAAACACCAAAAAGAGTTTTTATAATAGCATAAGCTATATTTTTCTGAATTTTCATAGAGTCAACAATATGCCTAATGGATATATCCTTAAATTATTGAAACTTATAGAATATGCACAATGGTTTATACCACTTTCATTATGAGGATCATTTCTACTACCACAAATTCCACCACTCTCAATAAACAACATTCATTTTTTTCCATTATAAATAGTGTATTCACTTTCCATCGGTGTGTTCAACAACATAGGGTATTTCCACATAGGACAAACACCTTAATCAATTGTTCACACAACCAAATCAAATATTATTACACCATTTTTTTATGTGGTTAAAACCCTCAAAGAGGGAAATAGTCCATGGTCCTAGTCAACACAACCACATGAGGCAATATATTAATGCAAAATAAAAATGCTATACATAAGAGTTTCTCACAATCGATCTTCAACAAATGACCCTCCATGCTCTTTAAATAGAGATCATAGACTAATCAGACATGAATCCATGGATCAATATAACCATTAGTATCCAGGATATATGAATCATCGGATCACTTTATGTCTAGAACATATTGTGATAGTTGAATAACATAACTAAAAATGCATACTAATGCATACTAAAGAAACACACTACCTAAAGACACATGTTGGAAGAAGGCCAAAGAGGAAAGAAAGGCAATGTTGGGAAAGAAGGCATGCACGAGGAAAGAGACAGCTAGAAGGAAGAGAAGCACGCACGCATGCATGGAATACCTAACGACATTAGTGTTACGGTTTTTGCAATGTATTGTAATGGTTGAAGAGCCATAAATGTATAAATATAGATACCTAGGTACCATGGGGGGTTTTGATTATTATTAAGGCTGCTAGTTATTTTGAGTTGATAATTTTGTAAGCCGATTAAGACAGAGAAGCATATGGGATGTAATATTCTACCATATAACCTAATTTTGTAAGTTGTTGAGTTGGATAAGACTGAGGAGGGTAGATCTTGAGGGTTAGATCATAGGCTGAAGATCCTGGTGCAATCTAGTCTGCCTCATAATAGATATCAACCTGACCGAGAAGATTTGTAAAGCGCGCAGTGTTGTAGATGCAGAACTACTATAATAAAAGAGCCAAGATCCAGATCTTTGTGGATGTAGCCCACGAGGGGGTGAACCATGGTAACATCTTTGTTATGTGATGGAATGCATGTGTTTCTTTATTGTCTTCAATAGTTATCGATATGTGTAATGAATGAGTTGTTATATATTTTGCTTATTCATAAATGACAGTATATTGTTTTACAAGTTATAATAGAGTTTTAGTATATACTTCTCATATCTCGCACTCAATCATAGGCCGCAAACACATGAGTATTGCAGCCACCCATTAAGACTATCTCGGGTGAGACTGCGCAGTGCACTCTGTGCGTTGTGTTGCCTTCTGGTTTACCAGAAGGGCCGATAGTTTTAGAGGCTTTGTTGGAACCCCGAATAGACATGAACCTTGGGTCACTCAAGCTTAAGATACAAACTCAGACAGGATAGAAATCTTAACCAACAAATGGTTATGTTTCCCTTGGTAGGAATAGTAGAGGATTGAGTAGATGAGATAGGTTGAGCAAGAGAAGATTAAACTAGATAAAGAAAATAATAAATCAATGAGCCAGTAGAAGGGGATGTTGAGACCGTGGAATCCAACAAAGTAGAGATCAGAAGATGGCTAAGGAAAAAAGAGCTAGAGTTTGCACAGAAAGACAATAGAAACCCTAGAATAACACCTCGCAAATATATTGAGGAATACGTGTTTACTGATTTGCATGAAGTCTTTTTCTGCGATTTTCCACATTTATTGTAGGAGTGGATACTAAGGTTGAAGGATAACCACGCAATGAACCGGATTCAATAGTTAGAGTGGATCCCGTTACAGATTGAGCAGTTATAGCAGGTGAACAAAAAATTAACCCACGCAGTAGACTTTTGTCTCGACAGTATTGTGGTAGGCTTTATAACAGAGTTTGCAGTAGACACAGAGAAGTTGTACAGCGCAACGGAGAAATAGTTTCTACGTGGACCTCGAGGAAGGTACATTAGATAGTTGTATACTTCTATTAATATACTACTATACAATAAATGTGTAATGACTATGGAATCAAACAGCTAAACTTCATTGCGTGCATGGGGGAAGGGGGGAAGCACTAACAGAAAGAGGAGTAAAGGATAAGGGAAAGGAGGAGGAACCCTTGGACCCAATCATGATGAATGACGACCAGATCAAGCAGATCATGGAGACATCTAGAAAGACACATAGCAGAGTACCCTACCAATATAAGGTGAATACCAATAAGAGAGCCATAGTCGCGAGGGAAGGCTTGGCGAGTGATGAGGAAGAGGTAGAGGATCTGCGGGTTCTGGATCAGATTGAGGAAATCCTGCGCACAACATATGAGAGGAAGACGAGAGGTACAAGAATGGGAAGAGAAAGTATCAATCATATCCATATTAATGTGAGTGTGGAACCCATAAACCCATGTGTGACCAATACACCAAAGAGAACACCATTGTTTAGACAACCGAAGATTGGAAAAAGTCAAACATCAGGAAGTACATCCACACAAGGAACAACAACTGGAGGATCCAGTTCAAGAAGCATTAGTCAAGTATCTACACCACGCAGAGGTAGTAGTTCAGCATTCAAAATGGCAGGACATGATCCTACCATCAGGTTACCAGAATTCAAAGGAGAAGCATCAGAGGACCTGGAAAAACATTTTTTCATATGTGAGAAGATTTGGGAAGAAAAACATATCACAAACAAAGATACTAAACTGGCACAGCTAGCGATTACACTAAGGGATCGTGCACTGGATTGGTATATTATTTTAGCCACAAACTGATCCAGGTGGATATCGGTGGCCACCCACCTTTTCCAGCTAGCTCAAAAGAGCTTTCTAGCAATTTTGATAATTTACTATTTTTAGCAGTTTTCGGGTCTTGAACTTCCGGAGCCGTTTTGAGGCCCTAAACGACGTTTTTTGGGGTATGTTACTCACAAAATTTAATCATGAAATTTTCTATAATTGTTGTATTCCTCGGATAGATCTTTCCAATGGGCTATCATACGCCTAAAACGGAGATCGTATGCAAAAGTTATGACCCCGAGAAGTTGATGTACTGACTTACCCAAACGGGGCCCACATGACTTTTGGTGCTTCATCTCCTAGGGTTAGGTTTTTGGATGTTTAGGGTTTTTGAAACTCCTGTTATTGTAAAAATTCCTGGAGAACCTCATTGTAATCTTCTTCTTTCAAATGAGCGCAGTCGTCACATCTCTTCTCAGAGATAAGCCGCCACCATTCCAGCAAGCTTGTTTCCGCTGCATTTTACAGTTTTCAACTTATTTCGTTATTGAATAGAAAACCAGTTTTACTGTATCTCTGTTATTTTGTGTTAAGCATCTATTAATAATCTGTATTCATTTCGTTATGCTCATAAAATCTAGATCATTGATATCAGAGAGGTCTTCTCCTTGTCGTCTTAATGCATGTCCCCAACGAGGTCGGAGTACAAAGAGTTGGGTCTCGAGCTTGTTTCTCTTGAAGACAAAAGCTCTCGCAAGCCCAAGCGACCTATCATGGTAGGAGAAAATAAATATGATGGGACAAGAGATATTTTCAAATTTTTTATTGAGGAATCCCTCACGCAACAGAGGAACGAGATGATGGATAGTTTTGCGCAAATCCTTCGGCGGCTACCAACAAGCGATGCATCTTCTTCGAATGAAGGCACCGCCCCCTTCAAGGTACAAATAAACTTAGATATTCCTATATTTGAAGGTCAGATAGATGCATATGTTGTAGACAAGTGGTTGAATCTACTAGGAGGGTATTTTTCTGTCCATAACTTTTCGAATAGAGAAAATATTACTTTTTCTCTCCTCAAAGTCATTCCCCATGTCAAAGATTGGTGGGAAATTTTCTGTGAGAAAAAGGAAACAGAGGAACCCTCATTATTTTCAGTCACGGCCACCTGGGAATCCTTCAAGGATGTTATTAAGGAACAATACTACCATGTCTAAAGTTATGATGACCTGTATACCAAATGGACCACACTACGGAAAGAAAGAGACCAAGCAGTGTCAGATTTCACAAATATCTTCCATGCATTGCGCACCAAGTTGGGTATCAAAGATTTAGAGTTACATCTGGTGCTCAAGTATCACGGTGCTCTGCATAGATACATCCAGACCAAAATGGAATTTCTGGACATCTCATCCTTCGGCAGGTCCTACAGATATGTCGTCAAAATCGAGCAGAATCTCAAACAAAAGACGCAGCTATTTGGGCCTGGGAACCCCTCACAACAAAAGCCAGGAAAGGGCAGCCCCAACCCACAGAACAAAGGACAGAGAAAATATGGATAGTATCAAGACAACTAGTCCAAGTCGTAAGCAAAGAAGGACACCGGAAAGACAAAGAAAGATACCGGGAAGTGGTGCGACTTCCATAAGAGCCCTTGGCATAACACTTTTGACTATCGCTCAAAGCAATTGTTGGTGGCTGAAGTGAAAGCCTCTGAATCAGATGTGGATTTTGACTCTGAGCCAGAACCGGAAATGGGAAGATGGATTATTGATGCAGAACCCAGTGCCATCGTTGCTACCACCAAGCTCCAGCCTGGTGAACCAGACAAGCCAGAAGAAGGAGAGCGCCTCTTCCATTCACAGATGTGGGTAAAAGGCACTCCAGTGCACTTCATCATTGATAGTGGTAGCTAGAAGAACCTCATATCAGTAGAAGTCTTCAAGCGGTTTGCCCTGCCAACAACGCCGCACCCAAAACCCTACACCATTGGATGGCTCCGCCAAGAAAGTGATCTTTGCATCATCCAACAGTGTCTACTGTCATACGACATCAAGCCCTTCAAAGATGAGGTATTGTGTGATGTTGCTCCTCTCTAAGTTTGTGATGTTATTTTGGGCCAACCTTATTTATGGAAACTTCATGCTATATATGAGTCTAGGCCTCGTAGTGTTATTATTACTTTGAACAGGAAATTGTACAATATACTCGAGGCAGTCCCACCTAGTGCTATTTCCTTGATATCTGCTAAGCAATGTAGGAAGGTCATCTCTCAGATGGGGAAGTTTGTCTTCTTCATGATTCGCTCTCAGAATAATTGAAATATCACAGCCACATCCAGGGTCTCTATGGTTGACCTCTCCACACAGCAGAAGCAAGTAGATAAGGTCATGGAAGAATACTCGGATATCTTTTCCTCACCTACAAGGGTACCTATGCACTGTCAGGTGAAGAACCCCATCGATCTGACCCCCGGTGCACCGCTTCCCTATGGTCCAGTCTATCTCCTCTCTTTTTTAGAGAATGAGGAGATCAAGCAATAGATCCAAGAACTGCTCCACAAGGGTCACATCCGTCCCATCTCATCACCTGAATAAAATCACAGCCAGAAACCAGTACTCGATTCCCCGAATCGATGACCTCCTTGATCAACTCATGGGGGAAAAATACTTCAGTAAGATTGATTTGATGTCTGGCTACCACCAGGTCCTGATAGAATAGACAGATGTATCGAAGACCACCTTCAAGTCAAAGGAAGGCCTTTTTGAATGGTTGGTCATGCCCTTTGGTTTGACAAATGCTCCAGCCACTTTCATGAGGATGATGCATGATATCCTATGACCATTCACCAATACTTTTGTAGTGGTGTGTCTGGATGACATTCTAATTTACAGCAAGACTTGGGTCGAATACTTGCAGCATATTCAGCAGGTTATGCACACCCTGCGGTAGCATAAGTTATACGCTAACTTGGAAAAAATCTTCTTCGGCATGGACAGGGTCCATTACCTGGGCTACATCATTGATTAGCATGGTGTACATGTGGATCCAGCCAAGATCCAATTCATCCATGACTGGATAGCCCCAACCACACTCACTGAGCTTCGGAGCTTCTTGGGCCTTGCCAATTTTTACCGCAGGTTCGTGTTGGGATTCTCCCATATTACATGGGCCCTCGGCCAAATAAACAGGGGTGGTGGTAAGGCAAAATTTGCATGGGGTTGGTCCCAACAACAAGCGTTCGATGATTTGAAGTAGCGCTTGTGCTCAGCCCTAGTACTTTCACTACCAAATCTGCAACATCCCTTTGAGATCGAGATAGATGCTTCAGACTATGTTGTGGGCGTCGTTCTCACTCAGCACGGACACCCTATGGCCTATCATAGTGAGAGACTATTAGATATTGTCTGTAAGTACCCTACTTACGATAAAGAAATGTACTCCATTGTGCAAACCTGCCACCAATGGAGACATTACATTCTTGGGAAGGAGACAGTCATCCACATTGATCATAAGCCACTGCAATTCATGTAGACATAGGGGAAATTGTAGAATGACCTCCATCAAAAGTGGTCCACATACCTGCAGCAATTCCACCTCAATATCAAGTATAAAACAGGAAGCACCAATCGCATCGCTGATTTCCTCAGTAGACTGCCAGTCATGGTTCTCACCACGGTGCTAGACTCTTGTGGCCACGAGACCTCTGGATGGCCCCAACTCCATGAGACAGACCCTGACTTCACCAGTACCTACCAAATGTTGGGTGCAAACGTAGTTGTCGATAATTTACATCTTCAGGATGGGTTGTTGTGTCATCTGGGCCATACCTGTGTTCCATCAAGCAAGAGAGCGAAGCTGATCTGAGAATCCCACTACAGTCGGGTGGCAGGACACTTCAGTGTCGAAAATACAGTGGCAATGCTACAGAAACATTTCTACTGGCTGAAACTTCGAAAGGAGGTCAGCAAGTATATCAAGTCATGCACTGCCTACTCTATTGCCAAACCAAACACTAAGAAACAGGGCCTGTACACCCCTCTTCCTACTCCTGACAGGCCATGGGAATCCATATCAATGGACTACATGTCGGGCCTTCCATCCACCAAGCAGGGAAATGACTGTGTTTTTGTGGTTGTTGATCACTTTTCTAAGATGGTGATTCTAGTTGCCTGCAAGAAGAGCATCACAATAGAGGCCATTGCCAAGATCTTCTTTGCACGAGTCTGGATACATTTTGGAATCCCACAAACCATTGTCTCAGATTGGGATAGTCTATTTCTCAGCACATTCTGGTCGAGCCTTTGGCCACTGCTGGACACCAAGCTCACCAAATCCACAACCTTCCACCCCCAAACAAATGGCCAAACTGAGGTTGTAAATCGAATGATTGTGCATATCCTTCACATGTATAATTCAAAGCACCCCCTCACATGGGATCAGGACCTTCCCTATGTCCATCATAGCTACAACCGAGCCCTCCATAGCTCAACCGTCCACAACTACTTTCAGGTGGGGTTGGGATTCCAACCATCGAGTCCCATAGATGTTGCACTTCCCCTTGTGGTCACCTTGACTAACTCATCTCCTGCTCCAACTGAAGCTGACGAAGCCACCTGGTTCATTGAGAGGATCTAGCACATCCACCAACAGGTTCTAGATATCCTATAGAAGTCCAATGACAAGTACAAACAGTGCCAGGATCAACATTGGGTGCCACATAAGTTTCAGGTGGGCGAAAAAGTTTGGTTGCACTTGCAAGAAGAACACCTTATAGGACCCCATCGAAAGCTTCACCCACTCCATTATGGGTCGTACACTATCACCATGGCTATGGGGGATAATTCTTTTGAGCTCAACATTCCTCCTTTCCTTAGCCTGCACCCAGTGTTCAACGTGGATCTCCTTCGCCCTTATTTTCCACCATTAAGTGACACCTCAAAAGTAGCAGAACAGCTAACACCAACAAATCTCAACCCCGATTGCATACAATAGGAATCCAATGATAAAATTGTGGACACACAGATCAAGGGAACTCGACAGCAAAGAATCCATCTTTATCGAGTCGTCAAAGCAGGGCATCTCTTGCACTAGGGCAAGTGGCTCACCCGGGGCCAAATTCGGCAGAAATTTCCTCATCTGATGGGGGACCTCAACGCAATGGAGACAATTGCTTCCTAAGGAGGGAGGATTGATCCAGGTGGATATCGGTGGCCACCCACCTTTTCCAGTTGGCTCAAAACAGATTTCTAGAAATTTTGATAATTTACTATTTTTAGCAGTTTTCGGGTCTTGAACTTTTGGAGTCGTTTTGAGGCCCTAAACGACGTTTTTTGGGGTATGTTGGTCGCAAAATTTAATCATGAAATTTTTTGTAACTGATGTATTCCTCGTATAGATCTTTCCAATGGACTATTATACACCTAAAACGGATATCATATGAAAAAATTACAACCCTGGGAAGTTAATGTACTGACTTACCCAAACGAGGCCCACATGAATTTTGGCGCTTCATCTCCTAGGGTTAGGTTTTTGGATGTTTAGGGTTTTTGAAACTCTTGTTATTGTAAAAATTCCTAGAGAGCCTCATTGTAATCTTATTCTTTTAAATGAGCCCAGCCGCCACCATTCCAACAAGTTTGTTTCCGCTGCATTTTACAGTTTTCAGCTTATTTCGTTATTGAATAGAAAACCAGTTTTACTGTATCTCTGTTATTTTGTGTTAAGCATCTGTTAATAATTTGTATTCATTTTTATCTGCTCATAAAATCTGGATCACAAACAATCCACCAGAGACAACCAGAACGATTGTAGACATCAAGAAATTGTTGATAAACAAGTTCCAGAAGTCGAGTTCAGAGGATCAACACATGAACGAGATGATCGAAATTAGACAGAAACCGGGAGAATCCGTATGGGAAATTGACCATAGATTCAAGCGACTGAAGGGAAAATTGAAATATCTCATGACCGATATGCAGCATAGACACCTATTCGTCAATTCATTGCTACCACACTTAAAATACCCATTGCTCCAACAAAAGTTTCAGACGCAGGCAGAGGCTCTGCAGGAAGCTCTGCAACTGGAAGAAAACCAGTATCAATAGACGGATCAAGCCATCAAATAACTGAAGGAGGGTTTGAATAAATTAGCGTTCTAGCTAAACCAGAATAAAAGTAAGGACAAATGAGAAGTCGTTTGGTGTACTACATGCAGGATGGAAGGATGCCAAAAGAACGAATTTCCAACATTCGCGCAGTATATGGCAGCAGGAATTCCAAATCCATTACCAGTAGGAGGACTATTGTGCGAAGTTTGTAAGAAATCGAACCACAATCCATACCATTTCCCAATGATGTAGAAATACCAAACAGTCCCAAAAATTTCATATTGCAACTTTTGCAAGTCAGTGGGCCACGACGACAAAGATTGTAGAACTATGGATTTGATGAGAGAGAGGACATCATATGTATATAGAGTGCAGGCAGAAATGATGACTGGGAAAGATGCACCATAATTTAACCAATTTCTAGCCTCGTATAATACTGCACAGCAGCAGTTTAATACTACGCATCAACCATATAATACCGCGCAGCCGCAGTACAACACAGCCCAACCTCAGTACAATATCATGTAGTACAATCAGGTGCCTCAATATAACGCGTCGAGAGGAGATTGAGCAGGCTACAGAGATGGAGGAAGAGCGAGAGGAGGTTTTGGAAGAGGTAGAGGACTAGTGGTATGTCACAACTGTTAAAAACCCAGACATTATGCAAGGGAATGTCCACTTCCACCAACAACGTGTATGTATTGTCTTGCATCGGATCATGACACAGACAAATGTCCAACACTATTAGTAAAGATTCAGGAAAAGAGGAACCAGAACAACCAGAATGTTCAGTGGATTTCATTCAAAGCAAGGGATGAAGGAAGGAACATCAACATAGTTACTCGCGGAGGAACTAAAACAGGAAATTATGCGGTCCAACCAGAGCCACTACAACACCAGTGGGTGAAGAAGAACTTCAAACCAAGGAAGCAGTTCGACACGCAGAATGAGAAGGAGATATTTAAGCAAGCCAGACAAGAATTTCAAAAGGACAACATTGCATCGAATTCAACTGCGCAACAAAGAAAGGAAGCACCATAGTACGAGATGCCTCCAATATTGGATCATACCAACAAAATGCAACCCATGGGACAAGTAAGTACAATCAAAGGCTTTTTGCAATCATGTGTAAAAGTATTAAATGATCCATCATCTGTCAAAATAATGCAAAACATATCAGAAAAATGTAGTATAGAGACGAAAGGAAAACTAGAACAAAAGGCAGTCAATCACCAACATACAAGGAGAAGAACAAGTAGGCAATTCACACTGAATTCCAACATCGGAGATTTCAACATGGGAGATATCATATTGGATCTAGGATCTGAAGTTAATGTATTATCAAAGAAGACATGGCAATGCATGGGAGAGTCCACACTAGGATATTCACTTGTTCAACTGAAACTAGCAAACCAACGCAGATTCCTACCAATTGGTAGACTAAAAGGAGTGACAGTAGATATGGATGGAGTGCGCACTAAAGCAGTCTTTGAAGTAATTGAAACAGTGGACGGCACAACACCATATCCAGCGTTGCTTGGTTTGGATTGGCGTTTGACAACTAGGCCATAATCAATTTGAAGACAATAAAGATGACATTTAATTCAGGTGAATACAGGGTCATCGCGCCATTAGACCCATCATCAGGAGAAAGGTTTGTAGAACCCACTTGCTTAGACTTAGAGGAAATCAGCCAGTTGTACAGAACAACTGTGCATGATGAGGATTACATGAACCCAACTGCATATGGGATACTCAGTTGGCGGAGCATTACATCATGTGCGAAAGACTCAGATATTGGTTTAGAAAATTGGCAACAAAGGATAGACGATGTTTCTAAGAGAAGATGTGCCCGAATAGACCACGCAGTAAGGTGGGTAGGCACAGAGGTAAGGGAACCACCCAGTTTCCACAGAATAAACGACCTAGAAGTATTCTTGGCACAGTACAAAGATGAAGTTTTAGAGAATCAGAGATTGTTAACACTGGACATAGCACTCAATGCCACACCTGCAAGATGGTGGGGCGCACACAAAGAGACAATCACATATTGGTACCAATGTAAGTGGTTACTGCGCATAAGGTTCAGCGTGGAATAGAAAAACAACAAGAAGCAGAAGTATGATGGACAAGGGGCACCAGCGGAACACTTGGAGAAGTGCAGAACACTATGGAAAATGACACCCCCATAGGAATGGCCTCACCTTTCATACACACTCTAGAGGGCATACCAACGAACTGGTATACAAACCAGGAATTGCGCAAAGGGACTACGACCTGGACGATATTGCAACAAAATTGTATAGTCACTTTTTCATTCCGGAATGAAAACCCCAACATAGATGTAGCTCTTAAACAAATAAGAGGGATGATATTCATCAAGGGACCAGAAGTCGAACTCATAACAAAAAAACAACAGCGGAACAAACAGACAGTCAAGGAATTATTGTCTTGTTACCATGTGCATGAAGATGCACCAGAAGAAGACGATTTGCGCGATATTCATATCGAGGAAGTAGAAGGTGAGAGAGAAGTGTAGGGTCCACCTATAGAATCAGAAGTCATTGTTTCATCGATCAAGGTGAAAAAAGTCAACATTGGGATAGTTGAGAATCCCAAAATGGCCAGCATCAGAAATTACTGGGATGAGAAAACGATAGAAAGCATAACAGAGCTACTGCACGAGTACAGTGACCTGTTTCCCACAACATTTACAGAGATGAAGGGTATAGCAGGAGAGATGGGAGAGATGAAGATACCACTTAGAGCTGATTCGAGACTAATCAGACAGCAACCGTACAGAATGAACCCAATATATAAGCAGAAATTCAAAGGTGAGATCGACAGGGTGCTTGAAGCCAGAATCATAGAACCAGTCAAAGAATCAGAATGGATAAGCCCGATGGTAGTTCAGGACAAAAAAAAATGAGGGATAAGGATATGTGTCGACTTGAGGAAGTTGAACGATGCATGCCTACATGACCCGTTCCCTACACCTTTCACGGATGAAGTGTTAGAGAACGTAGGAGGACATGAAGCTTACTCATTCACTAATGGATTCTCGTGATACCATCAGATCAAGATAGCACAGGAAGACAGATACAAAACCATGTTTTCTATAGAATGGGGATCCTACCAGTACACAGTCATGTCGTTTGGACTGAAGAATGCACCAGCAATATTTTCTAGAGTAGTCATCGTTGCGTTTAAGGAATTCATCCACCACTTTCTAGGGGTATACTTGGATGATTGGACAGTCTATAGTTTGTTGAAAGAACATGTAGAGGTATTACGGATGATGTTAGAAAGATGTAGGCAGTGCCAGATATCACTAAACATAAAAAAAAAAAGCGTATATTTGGAACATCGTTTGGGATACTATTGGGCCATATAGTATGCAAACAGGGGTTACTAGTAGATCCTGCAAAGATCGCAGTAATTGTTAACTTTCCAGCACCAAAAAAAAATTGGAAACTAAGAGCGGCGTTGTCCACACAGGATACTACAGTAAATTTATTAAAGGGTATGTGTAGATTACAGCACCAATGGAAAAAAATTTAAGAAAAGATACAAAGTTTTAGCGGAATGATGAGTGTCAACACGGTCTGGATACCCTAAAGGAAAATATGGTCACCGCACCAATATTATTATTTCCATACTGGGAGAAGACATTCCACGTGCATGTAGATGCATCAGCCATAGCGATTGGAGCTATCCTGGCGCATCCTGGAGCGGGATATTTGGATCACCTGATAGCATTTGAGAGCAGGAATCTATCTGAATCAGAACAGAACTATAACACCACAGAAAGGGAAGGCCTAGCTATGGTCTATGCACTACATAAGTTCAGACATTACTTATTGGGAAAACACTTTAATATGTTCACAGATCACTCAGCCCTGAAATACCTAGTCAACAAGCCAATGTTGGGGGGGACAATTTGTCGATGGTTACTACTGTTTCAAGAATTTGATTTTGAAGTAATAGTCAAGCCACGAAAATAGAATGCAGAACCTGACCACCTATCAAGGGTCACAAACGGAGAAGAACCCATGAATCTAGAGGACAACTTCCCAAATGCATAGTTATTTTCAGTCTAGATCGTTGACGATTACTTTGTAGATATCATTTAGTACTTGAGCACAAGTACTGCGCCGCAAGAATATAACATCGCGTAGAAGAAAAACCTGGTAGTCTGGGCTGCAGACTATCAACTAATCGCAGGACACTTATACAAAATGGGTTCAAATAGCATCTTGCGAAGATATGTGTTAGAACATGAAATACCAAGTTTTTTAGCAGAATCCCATGAGGGAATAGCAGGAGGGAATTTTGCAGGAAAATCTACCATGCAAAAGGTATTGTGCACAGGACTATGGTGGCCACCCATTCACAACGATTCGAAGGAGTACTGTCAGTGATTCGATGTTTTTCAATGGGTTGGTAAACCCAACAGAAGGAATGAGATGCCATTATGACCACAGGTAACATTGCAGGCATTCGATAAATGGGAAATAGAATTTATGAGACTGATCAACCCTCCAGCAAAAAGAACAAGAGAAAGGTACATTATCACCGCAACAGAATACCTGACAAGATGGGTGGAAGAAGCACCAGTGAAGGATTTCAGTGTAGAAACAATAGCACACTTCTTATTTGAACAAGTAATCACTAGATTTGGATGCCCAAGAATTTTGATGAGTGACCAAGGCACACACTTCATTAACAGCACTATCAACACTATGACCGAAAATTTTGAATTCCATCATCAAAAGACCACACCATATCACCCACTGGAAAATGGCACAGTAGAAACATTTAACAAAATCCTTGAGAATGCACTGCCAAAGATCTGTAATGTCAACAGGGATGATTCGGACCTTAAAATACCAGCAGTATTATGGGCCTACAGGACCACGTGCAAGAAGCTGACAAGGAATACGCCATTCAAACTGGTATATGGCCAAGAAGCAGTAGTGCCATTAGAATTTCTAGTACCCATTTTGCGCGTAGCAACAATTACACACATGACAGAACGAGGCGCAGTACAGGAAAGACTAAATCGGTTGATGACCATGGAGGAAGATTGGATCTTACCGGGATTCCACCAACAAGTTTAGAAATCAAGGGACAAAGCTTGGCATGACAGACACATCAAGAAGAAAATGTTCAAGGAAGGAGATTTAGTGTTGATGTATGACATCAAATCCTTTTAGCACCGAGGAAAGCAGAAGGAGCACGCACACTTAGGAATACAAACTCGGTGAGGACAAGGCCAATGGTCTAGACAAAATGGAATCAAGCGGGAAAATAAAGGATGACAAAAGAAGTACAAAAAGATGGAGGTATGCGGAATTGAATGTCGGAAAGGATCAATGGGACGCCACATTAATCGCGCCAACTAGCAACGTCGAAGGAGAGTAATGGAAAGTACGAAGGAACCGGAGGTGCATTGAATCCCTAATAAAGGTAGCGTCTTCGACAAGTTTCATACAATACCCATACAAAACGTGGATGCGGGAGTAAACAGATTATTGTGAGACTGGAGAAGAAACAGAGAGCGAGAGCGCATACAGAGCACAGAGAAAAAGTTCACAGAGGTTGCAGAAGCTACGAAGCACAGCAAAGTGATCGACATCCACCACCATCGCACCACCAAAGAAAGAAAACTCGACCCAGACTGTCAGACATCCTAGAGTTAGAACCAGGGCACGGGTACAATTGGAAGAAGGCGAACAACAGTCGTCAGAGATCGTCAATGTCGACGAAATCCCATCACCAAATACAACACCGATGAACCCCACACCCGTGGTGGAAGAAACCCAATAGTTAGCATCGGAGGGCATGAATGTAGATATGTCGACAGAGGCACAAGAGAAAAAGAACCAGGACACAGAAACCCTGAAGGAGGCGCAACCAGAGAACACTGAAGCAGCTCAGGAAGCATCAGTCAAACCAGATGAATGCCAAACAACCATGTCATACCACCCATAGGAAGGAATAGTGGAAGATGTCACGGGATGGTCGGAATGGTATTCCAAAGTACAAACGATGGCAGCTAGAACCTCGAGCTAGCCACTACCGAAGGAAGAAAAGCAACAGATACCTAGGTCACTTCACAAGCAACCCATTGCAGCCATTTTTTTGTCGCAGATACTAGAATGGGTACAGGTGAAATCAGACTTATTGGGTCATGTCGAGAAGCTAAAATACTCATACCACGACGTAATGGACGCGGGAAAGTTCCTAGAATTCGCAAAGAGGGTATACTTATAGACTGTGGGCATAAATCCAGTAGGGGAACCGGTTGATCAACCACTCCAGTGGGCAATGGGGTTGGAAAAAACAGGGATCTTAGGTCTGCTATACCTACCACACTTTGGCAGAGGGCAGTACGCAAACAGTTGCGTCAAACAATTGATAGCGGTCACACATGGAGGGGATATATGGTTGGATAAGCTCGTCTCGATAGACGTAGAGCTTATTGTGAACATTACAAGGTTGCCATCCCGGGGCATGGATCTCACGTAATTTATCGATGACAAAACCAAGGAGAAAGCACTAGCGGAAGAGATGAATAATAAATACGGCACTGACAGGGGGACATGAGGAATCATCATCAAAAGAATCAATGATGTCGCAATGAAAATGGCCACAAAAATCTTGGCCTACAAGCTACTAAGGAAATTCCGCAGAGAGGAAGTCTCGGCTGGGGTCGTCGCAGTCGCAGCACAATGTGTCGAGGGCACCACAGTGGGTTGGGCACCCTATCTGTTGAATTTATTTCTAGATGACTGCAAGGATGCGTAGGATTTCAGAATGGAGTTTCATTACTCATGGTTTCTCATGTTAATAGCCTTTATGGGATGGAGGGATACGCGATATGTATCTTTCTCTACTAGACCCAAACCGAATCAGGGAGTGAGATATTTATTGTTGGGCGCCACGTCCGATGCCAGGCAAAAAAATATGAACGGATCCATATTTGAAGGAAACCTATGCAATTTACATGAGGCCATCAGCAACATGTGGATAATAACACCATAGGTTGTCGTACATTATCAGGACATCGCCAACTTCAAGGCCACACGACATGCGATGTGGATACAGGTGTGGAAGGACCTCAATAAACAGTGGCTACAATTGTGCTACTTCATCACGGAAGGCGACATTGACATGGTTATCAAGGATTGTGAAGACGAATGGAAGATCCCAGTCCTCACTAAAGATTTACCTGAAAAGACAGCAGAAGAGGAGGTAGGGAAGGAAGAAACATAGCCTCAAGAAGTCCAAGTGCCCAAGAAACGAAGGATGGGCCAGACCAAAACAAAGTAGACAAACGAAGGGGCAGATAAGACAGGGACCCAGAAGGGGAAGAAGAAAAATACATATCCCGCCCAAGTACAGCAGAACCAGGCCAAGGCAGCACAGGGTATGACACCAAGTCCCAATCCACAAGAACCGGTTTTGAATAAGAGGCCAGCCACGTAGATAGGAGGTCTGTGCAAGAAAATGAAGGTGCAAAGAACACCTCCAGAATATATGATCACGGAGGATGATGGAGAAATGATAGCCCGAATGGTTCAGGATTGTATATTTGAGGATTTTGACAATGTTGCGCACCACAGAGACATAATTCAAGAGGAGTTGGAAGACATGCGATATTTCCTCAAGCAAATCGAGGAAGCATAGGAAGAAGGCAGCAGCATAGGGATAGGGTCGTCAACATCATAGAAAAGAGAAGAATCGGAAGAAGGTGAGCGAGACATAGTCCACACAATACCATAGTCGAGCGCCACATTCCACATCACACCCATCATGATGTGCATTGATGAGATCATGGGGATGACACCCCTAAAGGACTTAACCCAAATCCAACTGGTATTGTCCTGGATACCATCCAAAGGTCTACACAAATTGTAGGTTAGCGTTACCCAAGAGGTACAGTCTCATGCACGCACAAACTTAGTTTAATTACAGCATGCAACGGAGAAGTGGGACGCGCTGGAAATAATATCTGAGTAGGATAAGCTTAAGACACAAGAGGAGAGGGAGCGTGTGAGTGGATTGGAACAAAAAGTGGCAGGAACTTATGAGAAGATTCCAAAGACTGCGCAGAGGGATGAACTCACAGCAGCAGAAAATATTGAGCAGATTGCATAGGCAATCAAATAATATCAGAAGGAGATCGATAATCTCCATGAGCAACTCACACCCACTAATCCACTAGCAGTAAAGGAGCAAAGGGAGCAGGGGGCAATAGATCAGTTGCAGGAGATAGAGAAACAGGTCAGCACAACAGCCAACTTGTTTGATAAAGCAGCACGGCTGTGGACAAAGTTAGAGGAGGATCAGCAAGTCCAAAAGTGGGACAAGGAAGAAGAAAGCATAAGCGCAGCTATCCAATACCTCAAGCAAAGGCAGAAGACAATGCCTATCACAGAGTGCATCAAAGGGGCACAGGACATGAAGAAACTGCAGGCAGAACTCACCACTGCGCAAACACAGAAAAAGGAGCATCAAGCTCAAACGAAATCGCTTCAAGAGTGTGTAGAAG
This sequence comes from Picea sitchensis, assembly GCA_010110895.2. Classification (NCBI taxonomy): domain Eukaryota; kingdom Viridiplantae; phylum Streptophyta; class Pinopsida; order Pinales; family Pinaceae; genus Picea; species Picea sitchensis. Next base: position 24,918 of record SNQJ01S0115576.1, read on the forward strand.
AATTCATTGCACAGGCAGAGGAAGCAAAGGGACATATAGCACAGACCTAGGCAGAGTGCGCAGGATTGATCAGTTACGAAATTGTAGTCCAGATAGTAGACACACTCAAGGAGAAGACCATGCAAGCTCAAACGCAAGAAGATGAGCTCAAGGAGAATTTCCAGAGGATCACCAGGGAGATAGAGGAAGCGCACAAAGGTTAGGTGGATCGGGACGAGCCACATGTCAATGTTGGGGGCCTATTGGAAGCAGGCCAAAGCGGAAAGAAAGGTGATGTTGGGAAAGAAGGCAGGCACGAGGAAAGTGACAGCTAGAAGGAAGAACAGCATGCGCGCATGCATGGAATACCTAATGACGTTAGGGTTAGGGTTTTTGCAATGTATTGTAATGGTTGAAGAGCCGGAAACGTATAAACATAGATACCTAGGTATCATAGGAAGGTTTTGATTATTATTAAGGCTGCTAGTTATTTTGAGTTGTTGATTTTGTAAGTCAGTTAAGACAGAGAAGTGTATGGGATGTAATATTCTAACATATAACCTAATTTTGTAAGTTGTTGAGCTGGTGAAGACTAAGGAGGGTAGATCTTGAGGGTTAGATCACAGGTTAAGGAGCCTGGTGCGATCTAGTCCACCTCATAATAGATCTCGACATGACTGAGAAGAGTTGTAAAGCGCGCGGTGTTGTAGATGCAGAACTACTATAATAAAAGAGCCAAGATCCAAATATTTATGGACGTAGCCTAGGAGGGAGTGAACCATGGTAACATTTGTGTTATGTGATGGAATGCATGTGTTTCTTTATTGTCTTCAATAGTTATCGATATGTGTAATGAATGAGTTGTTATATTTCCTGCTTATTCGTAAATGATAGTATATTGTGTTACAAGTTATAATAGAGTTTCAATATACAGTTCTCATATCTCACACTCAATCCTAGGCAACAAACAAATGAGTATTGCATCCACCCATTAAGACTATCTCGGGTGATATTGCGCAGTGCACTATGTGCGTTGTGTTGCCTTCTGGTTTACCAGGAGGGCTGATAGTTTTAGAGGCTTTGTTGGAACCCCGAATAGACATGAACCCTGGGTCACTCAAGCTTAAGATACAAACTCAGACATGATAGAAAGATTAACCAACAAAACATTAGGCCAAGTTGATCTTAATTAACTCCTAAGTGTCTAATTATCCTGACATCCCCCCTTAAGAACAACTTAGGATAGGATTGAAGGATTTACAAAGGTGACACAATAGGATAAGGAAGGGGGCATTAGAGCTTGTTCCCCCTTAATGGCAACTTCATGAACTCCTAACATAGATCAAAGTTTGTAAAACTTCACTTTTGTAAGAAAATTTGTGAAAATGTTTGCAACTTGATCATCTATAGGGGAAAACATCACTTCGGGAATGTGATCTTGAATAATCTTTATAATCTATAGGGTGTATTCAAATTTGTTTTTTTCACTGATGTTGAATTGGATCTTTGGAAAGCTTGATGGAACTTTGATTATCAAATTAGAGTGTGGTTGGTTGTTGCTACTAGAATCCAAACTCTGGAAGGATCTATCGAAGCCATGAGGCTTCTTCATTTGCATTAACCATTTATCGATACTTTTCTTCTACTAAAGAAAGAGAAATAGCTTGTTTTTTTTCTTACAAGTCCAAAACCAAGACTGAAAACATAACATGCAGTAGACTATTGATCATCAAGGTCACCACCCCAATCAAAATTAATGAAACCAACCAATAAAGGAGTCCCCCATGAACTGTAATGTATCCCAAACTAAATTATGTCTAGCTCTCATGGGGTGTTTTGTAATATCCCATCAGGGTGTTTTGTAACATCCCATCAGGGTATTAACTCTAACAAATTGTTTTCTTTAAAACCATATACATCAAAACAAGTGAGATCTGGAATCATCAAGCACATGAATATAAGATTGAAAGTAAACTATATAAGGAGCATGCCAAAGTCCCATAAAGAACATGAAACTATACCATCAACTAATTGACCAACAATGCACAATTCAATACTCAAATACAAAATACATGAACTTGTAGCTTGTGGAAGTCCAAGGTTGAGATAGTTTCACTCTAGCTCCCATAAAGCATAATATAAAAATATCCCATGAACCGATGTTCAATAAACAAGGGGAAATTACATTGAGGGTCGATTTTCCACCCAACCAATGAAACCACCTTCACGGGCGATGCCCTCTAAGCAGTGCTCAAGCTCAATGAGGTAATGAAATGACAATTCATAGCATCTATTTATAATACAAACCCAAAGGTATTGAAGAACAATTTAAGTAGGTTACAATGATTCAACTAATTAGGGTGTGGTAGAGAGGCTCTTAGACTTGCAACACTTCCAAATCCCACGGGATTTTGGCAAGAAAGGGTCTTACTACCACTTTAATTTGGTGATCGCAACCAAAAAAATAGTGCCACCTACCTTCTATAAAGGATCTTACTACCAGCTTCAGTTGGTTCGCAACCACAATAGTAGTGGCATCCTTCTCTACAAGGATCTTACTACCACCTTCATCCGGTGATCATAATCATGTAGCAGTGGCATCCTGCAATTTGGACCCAAAGAAAAATAGTATAAGGAGCCATGCATGTTGAGATTTAGTAGCTATTCATGTTGTAGGTACACTCTCATCCCCTTAATGCACACAAACTTGGTTGGAAAATACACGGTTTTGTCCAACTCCCTGTTATCATAACACAAGTGCATCAATAATACTAAGTTCCATAGAGAATTTCCTCATGAGCCAGCCAACCCCAACAATGGGCAAGCCTCTTCTTTTATAATTCTTCTTAATGTAACATATTCCGAATATTTTTTTCTTGGCCTTCCCCTTTGCCTTGTAAGGGATAATTTGGGATTAAAGGTGAAATTATAAGTGTCAAAAGCAAGGTAAAAGTGAAATTAAATCATTTTTCCTTCTACCCATTTAACCAAGTTAAATTGGGAAGTCATTCTCACAAGTCCTTCCCATTTCCCATGCTTCTTGGGCACTAGGATCATATAGGCATACTCATTAAGAGCCCTTCCCTTGAGTACATTTTCCCTTTGTCCATCGAGGCCTCAACYTGTAACATATTAGTCYATCCAAGATACCAATGTATACATACAGCATCAWCATCATAATCAATTGCAAGAAGTATCTCAATAACAAGCCATCTATACATAAATCATAATGAAATGTCTCTCTAACAATACATCCATATAAYCTACATCATAACAAGGAATCTGCACATAAATCATAACTCAAATAACATTAAATATCTCTCTAATGGGGCATCCACATAACCCACATCATAATAATGCATCTACACATTATCATAGTGAAATATCTCTMWAACAGGGCATCCACATAACCCACATCATAAMAATACACTCAACATGTGTATATATCATGAACCATATCAAGGAAAGGTATATGATACATGTATACATCATAATGAGGCATCCAGCATATTCATATACCATAAATCATAATATGAACCATATTGAATGAAAGGTGTCCAACAAGGCACCCAACATGTGCATATATCATGAACCATATCAAAAGAAGGGTATCCAACAAGGCACCCAACATGTGCATACATCATGAACCATATCAAAGGAAATGTATCCAATTCATTCATGCATCATTGATCATATCATAACAAGAACAAATCATATTAAATCATCATCAAAGCCTGTCATTATTTCATAGTCATTTTTAGGTGTACCAATACTTCATGTAGTAACATCAATGATATCCGGAAAATTAACACATCAACAAGTGGATATAGTTTCAATCATACTATCAAGGACTAATCATGCTAACCATCCTTCAATAATTACCAATGGCTATTATCAAGAAACATTTAAATGATATCATTAATTATTTAAGAAATATCAAGTGCTCATCACAAACTAGACAATCGCGTAGGTGTCTAGGTCCTTCATACTCAATCCTTCGTAGAATAAATCACAAGGAGGTGGTAGGTCCAAAACACCATCTCCTATTAATCAGATTAAAGTGTCAACGCATCATAACACTTTTATTGTAATAACATCGTATCAGAATAAGGATTACTCATAATAAGTCGTCAACGATAAATTCATCAAGTCACACATATGTCTCAAGGTAAGTAAATATCCAACAAGGGATCATCCAAAATAAGAGTTCAACTAAACATATAAAACACTCAAGTCTAACGAGAGGGTAGCTAGCACATAATACAAAGCTTAATAATTACTGGAAGGGAACACAATACAGTATAAGGTGCAATTTATCAACAACTAGCCACCAAGGGAAACCTCAACCATCATCCATGGAGGATGATGCTTGTAAGCATCAGTGAATAGTCAATCATCTAACATCATATCAAAATAAGGATTACTCATAATAAGTCGTCAACGATAAATTCATCAAGTCACACATATGTCTCAAGATAAGTAAATATCCAACAAGGGATCATCCAAAATAAGAGTTCAACTAACCATATAAAACACTCAAGTCTAGCGAGAGGGTAGCTAGCACATAATATGAAGCTTAATAATTACTCGAAGGGAACACAATACATTATAAGGTGCAATTTATCAACAACTAGCCACCAAGGGAAACCTCAACCATCATACATGGCGGATGATGCTTGTAAGCATCGGTGAAGAGTCAATCATCCATAAATAACTATAACATATACCATCACAATCAATCAAATATCTTGCATAGTACCCACACACACCACGGGGTATTACAATTATTCCCCTCTCAATAGAGCTATGGATTTGGAGCCAATTCGATATCATGTAACCAAGTATGAAAAACTTATTTAATTCTAGATTCCCAAGGGGGGGGAAATGGTAGATAAGGCATAGCTTGATGGCATCACACTCTATCCTTTCATCATGATTCGATCATATACTGTCGATTAATCATCCTTCATATTCTCGTGGAGCATTATCAGTGTACCACCAATGTCGTAGCCTCGATGATTAATGTTAGCAATATCATTAACATCAAATTTTTGGGGCTATCAAATCGTTGCACTCTCATCATGCATCACCATTCTAAATGTGTATTCCAATCAAAGGTCATGATGTGGTTAGTATTTTCCTCTGCCCTCACACAAATGTCCCTAAAATTCCATATTAACATCTTTATCTCATATCACCAAAAATTGAAAAAAATGTGAGAGTTATCAAATGTCAAATCAATACCATTGAATTGCCATTATCAAGTGAAATTGTCAATCAACCACACCATCAAGCATATTGATGATACCAGGTATGTGAAGCATGGCCATTAAGCTACTAAAGTCATTAGGGTCATCAATAAGTCATCATTATGATAGACATCCTCAAGCTAGTATCATTAATATCCACACATCTTTATTACTTAATCAATTCCAATGTCATTGAATCACGATTCCCACCATAGTTACTTTTAACAGATCGTCATGAGTCTACTCTTTCCATTATCAAGTGACAATAATAATCACACACCAACCATTTAAATATTTAAATTAGTCATACATATCGATACTCTATTCAACTTCCCATTTCCACATCATCTAGTCATTGGGATCGTTAGAAATAATGTCTTTGGATCAATCAATTAAAACCCTTAATTGAACATAATTCGTTCTAATACACATTTTGTTAAATCACAATCGTTGAATCATTTGGGGTTTTATGATTGCCTAAGAATGTTTATGCAGTATTGTTTGGAAACCCTTAGATTTATGAAATGAGAAGAACCATATATTCCAATAAAGAAGTATTATTATTTAAAAACAATGATTGGAAAAAGAAGTAATGATACCTTTCAACAATATAAAAGAGTGGTAAAAGATGAGGTAGATGACATAAATAGATATGATCCATTGGGACTCCATTCTTATCTAGAAAATTTGTTGATGATGACGAGAAATGAAACCCCAAATCATGATCAACAAAGTGTGTAACAATTTGAGGCTTTATTGAGAAAAGACATCGATAAACTCGTGTACATATTGAGGCTTCATTATAACCATGAACTTTATCCAAGGTACACAAAAAAAAATTGTGTTCATAATTGAAATTTAGATTACAAACATGATAAAGGAATATGTAGATGCTTAAAATCAATAAAGAACATATAATAATCTGAATAAAGAGTAGAAAGTGAAATATTTTCCGAGCACCGTGAACTTTTGCTTTGTCACATTTAACCCTTGGGTGCTTATTTATGCGATGTTCCCGTGAGGTATGTAATTATTGGTATTCATATTCCTTAATTTGTATGACATAAAAAGTATGTCATGTTCCTTTATGTGGTGTCCATGTACACGGGCTCACAATTCTTGCAGTGCAGCCTATATTGTTGTTTTTTTTCAAAAAAAAATTTATATTGTTATTTTTTTTTCAAAAAAAATTAGCTAACATATAATTATTTAAATCAAGCAAAGTAATCAATCTATCTATTGTATATTTTGAAAGAGAAGATCTTGGCATTCTAAATTCAAGTTAGATTTTTATGAAAACAATAGATAAAGGGAAGGATAATTTGAAAGAGAAGATCTTCTAAATTTAAATGAGATTATTATTACAACAATAAATAAAGGGAAGGAAAAAGGAGAAAACTTTAGTATTGTAATGTTAGAATCAATTGCAAAGTGTAATAATAAAAGGTATTATTAAATTTTAATTTCACTTGTTAACATGGGTTTTATGTTTTTTATTTATTTTTTTCTTGTTACATGCAATTTATCTATTATAAGTTATTTGGTAAAGGGAGATTAATTATTGATTAAAGTTTTTAATATTCTAATCTAAATTAATTATCATTGATTAACAATCTCACTAACATAATAGTTAGATGAAAATTAAAATAATGCAAGATATTATGAAAAATATGAAAGATTGACATTACTTACTATTTTAATATAAGGAATGAATTAATTAATATACAAGAATAAATGAAATCAAGAAAATAAAAAGAAGAATTACAAAGACAATGAATTGATAAAAAAACATGAATAAAAAAGTCTAATAACTAAAATTGATGATTAAAAGTTTGTAGATAAAGCAACCTTCCTTGAGTAGAACTTGCTCAAGATAGATGGGTTCTTGAATTTGCATCCACTAAGTTTTATTTGTTTTTCAAATGTGTTCACTTTCCAAAGCCACCCAGTTACAATAAATTGGGGTCTGATACCACTTTGTAACATCTTATTAAGGTGTTAACTCTTAACATTTTTTTCTTTAAAGCCATATACATCAAAACGAGGTAGATTTATAATCATCAAGCACATGCATATAAACCATCAATTACACTATATAAGGAGCACGCCAAAAACCCTTAAAGAACATGAAACTTGTTAAGTGCCTGAATAGGTCTGAATATAAATCTCAAAATAAACCCACAATATCAACAAGAAAAACTCAAACCATTCACCAAAATACTAAACACAAGAATGTAGACAAAACCCTTGAGGTAGGGTAACACCATATATTAATCTTTAAGGAAGGATAACACTCCTCAAGCAATACTTGCTTGTACAATGACAATAATCGTCATTATCTTTCATTACATTGCTTACACTTCTTTATATAGCTCTATCTATCTCCTAGGAACCTCCTAGAGAGTCTTCTTACATTTATTACATCTAACTACCATCGTGAGCATTTATTAATATAGTGGACCTAGTCCACCTTACATTGAATGACCACATTCTCATTTATTAAATGACTTCCACGAATAATATATAACCACATTCCCATTGGGTACCTCCCTAGGTACCCCATATTAGCTCCCTAGGTATATTACATTTCATCCCCCTTCACATGTTTTGTCCTTGAAACACGAGAAGAAACCATACAATATGATCGGCTAAGCAATGTAGCCAATTGGTACCAAGTAGGACCATCCATCCATCCCAATGGAAGTCGAATATAATGTCCATATGTTGTCTTGCCACCCTGATCTTGATCTGCATTATGTCGGTGTTGCCATGTGATTAGTTCTCTAGCCTGATGTCTTCTTGTAGTGATAGCAGGCCTCCATGCACCTCTTGATTGGTTTCCTTTCTGGTTCCATGTTGGTGCATAAATGTGTTGATGCACACGCCCTTGCCTTGATGAATGTTGTTTCTCTATATGATGTGGATGGTGATATACAACAAATGTAGGAATTTGTTCTTTTTTCTTCAAATATGAAACACTATGTACCTTTGAGTCAATGACCTCCTTAACTTCATGATTATGGCATTCCTATAGTTTTGCTTCATCTCCTTTTGTAGACTCCGCTTCTGATTCAACTTCAGACTCAGCAATAACTTCTTTGTTGGCCTCCATGGACCCATCTTTCTTATTAAGAGACACATCCTACAATGTGATTTTCTCTTTTTTGTACCACAACTTCAAAAACTTCTTTTGCACATTAATATTAATGGTACACATTGATTCTGTCCAAGGATATCCCAAAACAATATCCACTTCATCCATATCCATAACATAAAAATCTGAATGCAACACATATTTATCCATACTAACCTTCAACTCTTTAAAAATTTGAACATTTTTACCCTCAACATGTGTGCTTTGGATATTCTTTGCAGGAATTTGCAATCTATTAACCAATTGAACATTGATAAAAATTTGTTGGCAACTAGGGTTAATAGAAACAATGATATTTTCTTTGTGAATACAACCATAGACCTATAATATAGATTTTCCACCTGAAAATAAACTCATGTTTCTCCCTTTACCAGCATGAGACCATTTATCTAAAAGAAATCTTTCAAGTGCTTCATCAGAAAGTGCTTTCAATTGGCTATATCTAGGTGATTGCCACCAAATGGTTGCCTCACCTTTTAAATAACACGATACCCAATGTTTCCAATTCTGTTTCGAAAACAACTTCAAGTATTTTATGAATTCTTCAATATTAGAGACGTCGTCTTTTCCAGTAAAAAATATCTTTCTTGGGATAAATCTTGAACAAAAACTAGGATTAAAAATAACTTACTACAGAAAATCGTGGCTTTTTCCGGAAAAACCCTGAAAAACTGTTGAATTTAAAATGTTCATAACTTTACTTCACGGACTCCGTTTCAGACGATTTTTTTTTTTGAAATTGGGTAACTTTCTGAGAGGAATTCAAATATCCAATTTTTTTGGCCAAATTATACACATAAAGTTTCAGATCTGAACCTGAAGTGTGTCACCCTCTTTTTTTTCCTTAGAAAAAATCTGCAAAAAGAGCAAAAAAACTTTCATTCTTTGGCCAAGGAAAGTTCTTTGATACTAATTGTTAAGTGTCTGAATATATCTGAATATAAATCTCAAAATAAACCCATAATATCAACAACAAAAAACTCAAACCATTCACCAAAATACTGAACAATACTGAACACAAGAATGTAGACAAAACCCTTGAGGTAGGGTAACACCATATATTAATCCTTAAGGAAGGATAACACTCCTCAAGCAATACTTGTTTGTACAATGACAATAATATTCACTATCTTTCATTACATTGTTTACACTTCTTTATATAGTTCTCTCTATCTCCTATGAACCTTCTAGAGAGTCTTCTTACATTTATTACATCCAACTACCATAGTGGGCCTTTATTAATATAGTGGACCTATTCCACCTTACATTGAATGACCACATTCTCATATATTAAATGACTTCCACTAATAATATATAACCACATTCCCATTGGGTACCTCCCTAGGCACCCCATATTACCTCCCTAGGTATATTACATAACTATACCATCAACCAATTGACCAACAATGCGCAATTTAATACTCAAATACAAAATACTTGAACAGGTAGCTTGAGGAATTCAAAGGCTGAGTTAGTTGCACTTTAGATCTCATAAAGAATAATTTAAAAATATATCATGAAATAGTCTTCCACAAGATCCCACAAAATAGTCTTCAATAAATAAGGTGAAATTGCACCAAGGGTTGATTTTCCACCCAACCAATGCAAACACAATCACATGTGTTACCCCCAAAGCAAGGATCAAACTCAATGAGATAATGAAATCAAAATACACAATAGCTCTCAATAATCCAAACCCAAAGGTACTTAAGAAAAATTTAATTGATCTTACAACACTTCAGTCAAGGTGTGGTGGAGAGGCTCATAGTCTTGCATCACTTCCAAATCCCATGGGATTTTGACATGCAAGGGTCTTACTACAACATTTATTTCATGATCACAACCAAACCAACAATTGTGTCTTGCTATGCAAGGTTATTACTACCACCTTCGGCTGAAGATCACAATCACACAACAATGGTGTCTTACAATTTGGTTCCAAGGAAAAATAGTACAAGGAGCCAAGCATGTTGAGCTTTAGTAACTCTTCATGTTGCATGTACACTTTCATCCCCCTAATACACATAGACTTGGTTGGCATAGACACAATTTTTTCCAACTCCCCGTTATCATAACACAAGTGCATCAATAATACTAAGTTGTAAAGAGTGTTTCCTCCTCATGAGCCAACCAACCCCAATAATGGGTGGGCCTCTTTTGTTATATTCCTATTAATGTAGCATCTTCCAAATTTTTGTCTCTTGGCCTTCCCCTTTTCCATGCAAGGGATAATTTGGAGTTTAGGTTGAAATTACAAGTGTCCAAAATAAGGAAAAATTGGAATGCAATCCTTTCATATTCTACCCATTTATCCAAGTTAACTTGGGAGGTCATTTTCACAAGTATTTTTCCGTTTCTATGCTTCTTAGGCACTAGGATCAGAAATTCATCCTCATTGAGACAAGAGACTTTCCCTTGAGTGCATTTCCACTTTATCTACCAAGGCCTCAACCTATAATATATTAGTTCATCCAAGATACCAATGTATACATATAAGATCATCATCATAATCAATTACATGAACTTGTAACTCATTAACAATCCATCTATACATAAATCATAATGAAATATCTCTCTAAAAAGGCATCCACATAACCCACATCATAACAATACATCTACACATAAATCATAATTCATATAACATGAAATATCTCTCTAACAAGGCACCCACATAACCCACATCATAACAAGGAATCTACACATAATCATAATTAAATATCTCTCTGATAAGGCATCCACATAACCCACACCATAACAAGGCACTCAAAACATGCATATATCATGAGCCATATCAAGGAAAGGCATCCAATATAGTTATACATCATAACAAGGCATCCATCATGTGCATATTCCATAAATCATAATATGAACCATATCAAAGGAAAAGTATCCAATGTATGCACACACCATCGATCATATCATAACAAGGACAAATCATATTAAATCATCATGAAATGTCATCATTACTACATAGCCATCATTAAGAGTACCAATG
>SNQJ01S0115577.1:0-28018 GCA_010110895.2 Picea sitchensis
ATCATATACCAATGGAACCACATCGATCCATCTTCATCATGTATCAATGACAACTCATTGATCCATATTCATCTATGCATTCTCATCAAGGACAATACACATTATATTACATAAATCATCAATCAATCAATCCTTTGACATCAATCAATCAAACCATTGGCATCAATGACAACATGATCCAACAAGAGGAGCACACAGTTGAGATGCTCACTCAATGGGATATAGAATTAAGGATGTTGGAGGATTGGTTGGACAATCCAGAACTAGTAGACAGATTCCAGAATACAACCATGCAAATTTCAGGAGAAGAGAATTCAACAAAATTGATCAAAATTTTCAGCCAGGAAATTGAACTAGAAATGACTGCAACACTAGAGACTACAGTAGAACAGGAAGTAGAGAGCATAGACTTTGTTGAGCTGCATGAGGAATTAGAATTCATGGAAGGAGGATTTCACATCCAACAGGTCAAGTTGGAAGCAGATGGAGGAGCATACCATCCAGAGGAATGGTTGGAAGGAGTTAGAGACATGCCAACATAAGAGGGAGTCGAGCAGCAGCTTGGTGATGAGAATTCAGAATTGGAGTCTACAGTAGAAGCTGATGTTGAGGTCAGTGCAAGAAGCAGTCAGTAAAATAAATATGAATAGGAAAGAGCTTGCCATAGCAACAGGGAAGAATATGTAGAAGAAGCAACAACGGCGGCATAGCTGGAGAGGAGAAAGAGGACAACTCCAGAAGAGAGTTTGGGATTCAGGAGGATTTCAACACTGGAGAAGAGGAGTTCATGAGAAGGAGCTCATGTTTTTCCTAGCTATGGAGTATGATGCAGGAGCATCCCTTCACGTCAACAAATGTGCTGGAACGCCAACACGCAGACACGCAATGGAGAAAGGGAGAGGCATTAACCCTCCCATTTTTAAAATTCAAAATATGATCTAATACGGATTTTTGTATTATAAGGCTGTAAGATCCAGGCCATGCCTTTGTACAGCTAGTGGTTGGGGTTTCCTTAAATGGTTTCCTATAGTAGGTCCAGATTGTATTCAGGTCTGGACATTCATTTATGAAACTTCAATGTAATAGATGAGGTTAGGTGAGAGAGGGAGAGCTCGCAGAGCCCCTCTTTTGTAAGGAGATCTTGTATCATATTTCAGGGAGAGAATGATAGAGAGTCTTAGGAGACTCGGGAAATAGAATAGTTATGAGAGAGAGAGATATCTTGAGAGAAATGGGACTTTGTTACAGTCCAATTTTTGTAATCATCTGTATAGACACACATAGATAATAGAAAAGCATATTTTCCTACATATCGTGTGTTTATGTATTTCATGAATGAATGTTGTAGATATATGATAACCTTTATTTACATTATGAAGATAGATTTATTTTATCTTCATTGAGTTTTATAATATCGTTCTGGATTCTTTAGGTTGTGCAAGGAGTGCACAATAGAACAACTAAGGTTATAATGCTAGTGCAAGGAGTGTGCATCTGAATTTTGCAGAGTCAGAAAAGAATGTGCTAGGAGGACGCACCAAAGCAATTACAAGCTCAAGAGGAACCTCAAGTTTATTGAATACCTTAGAGGGGATACTATGCCTAAGACTCACAAAGAAGTAGAGTTACTGAGAACTCTGTCGAGCTCTACAAGGTGGGCATTGAGCCAGTGCAAGTTGTGCACAGAAGAACTCCATGTTCATTTCAATAAGAAACAAAGTTATTGAACACTCTATGAAGAAAATCTCTGCAAGGAGTGCATCGAGCAGAAGAACGCCAAGAGGGCGAGAAGAATTTATTTTAAAGAAATCCTTCAAAACTGATTTTGACGAAATCCCAAGAACGCAAGGTGTGTGTGGGAGATCGAAATCTTCAAGGAGATCAAGCTCAGGAGGAGTAACGCAAAAATTGCATAGGAGTCGGACTTGTTCCAAATCCATAAGCTCAGAAGAGGCAATGCTTTCATAAGAAGCGCAAGAAAGACCCAGAAAAGTCAGGTTCACAGGAGAATGTTCAAAGGTCGAGACCCTTTGAACACTGACAAAATATTCTAAGTCGAGAAAAGTCTAAATCTCAGGAGGAGGAGAGACAACAACCGTCCGATCGGTTGTAGAGAATAATATGGATCGTTAGATCTACATCCAACGAATACAAGGATCACAAAGGAAAGAATGGATCCCATCCATTGGATCTGAGCGATAAGGATCGACAATCGTTGATCAGAGGAAGGTGCACAAGTCTTAATGCTCGCATGGACAAGAGAGAGAATCTCTCAAGGTTTGAAACTTGAGATTCCCAAAGCACGGAGAGTCGAAGGGTTGGAACGGATTTGGACCATTGGATCCAGAAGGGATACATGTCAATGGGTCGGAAGATCCAAGGGAAGGTAGAGGTGGAAGCACTGAAACAACCAAAGCCCGAAGAGTTGAAGAGCCAAGAGTCGTCGATATGCGAGGGGAAACGTGTCACTAGCTCACGAGATCCGAAGAAAGTTACATTGGAGTTTCAGATTGATAACTGAAATAGATGAAGCTTGAAGTACCGAAGATCTGAAGCACCGGGGAGCCGAAGCGCTGACGACCCGAAGAGATTTTGGATCATCAGATCCAGAAGGGGCATGTGGCAAAATATCATGGACTCTGGGAGAAATTACTCTGGGAGAAAAGCAAAGGGGAATTTTGAGAATTGAGATCATCGAATCCTAAACAGTTGAATCAAACAATAGTCATCGATATGGGGTTGGACAGGTGTCACCATACCATGAACTCCGAAAGGATTCACTCTGGAGGCTTGTGGCTATTGAGATTTGACATCGCCAAAGGCTAGAGTCCCGGAGATGACAAGATTTGACGATGTGAAGAAGGACATGTGGCACCATATCTAGAACTCTGGAATAAAGTGGAGGAGAAAAGGTCTGAGGACTCGGAGGAAATCTTGATCGTTGATCAAGGAAGGAGTCGTAGGACCGTTGATCTAGTTGATGAGGTCAAAGTTCCTAAGCAGGAGCATGACCGTTGATCTGGGAGGAGACGTGTCAGCATATCTTCCACTCTGGGAGATACCCACTCAGCAGAGACAAGATTTTGAGATTTTAGATCTCAAAAGTATGAAGAGCCAAAGCAGACTAGAGCCGTCATATCACCCGAAGTAATTTACAACCGTCAGATCAGGAGAGGAGACGTGGCAAAGATCTTAGCACTCCGGGTAAATTCCCAAAGTGATTTATAGCCATCAGATCAGGAGGAGACATGAACAAGATTTGTGAACTCCAGGTAAACATCCAAAGTAATCCTAGGCCATCCGATCTAAAAGGACACGTGGCAGGATTTCACATATTTGAGGAGGAGAAAAAGGATTTGAGATTTGAGAAGCCTGAAGGTCGGATTCACGAAGGAGATCCTAGTCATAGATTCAAGGGAATAGGTGGCAACATATCTTCCACTCTGGGAGATTGTCACACAGAGGAGAATAGATTTTTATAGTTCAAACTCCCGAAGGATGGAAAGGTGGAGTCAACAGCAGTCGTCGATTCAAACTGACTACGTGTCGACAAATCATGGATATTGATAACAGTTTTTTATCACAGGTAGTGCCAAAGGAGCAGAGATCGATGGATAGAAGGTATTTCAGAGCCAGCACATGCTCAAATGATAATATTCCTTGAGCAGACCACAATTTCAACCACTATTTTAGTGACGGGGTACGTGTCAGCACGAGAAGAATTGCGGGGCGAAAAGCATGTTGGTTGGAAATCACTCTTTCTCGTGCCCACAATCACACATTAGCACAAGGGCACAGCCCATGGTCATATGAAGGAAGGGGCTCGTAAAGAGGAGCTAGCACCTGTGAACTAAAGAGCGCTAGAACACGCAGACAGAGGGTGCGGGTGTCACAGGACTTGCACCAAAAGGAGAAAAGGGACCTGTGCATAGTTTATCTGGGTTCAATCAAGAGCCCGAAGAGTCGATCTGACTCAAAAATTGGAATGATCCAGAGATCGGGAGGTCACAGAACCTTGGAAGGGGAGGGGGGCTACATCATTTGAGGATGTCTTCAATCTTCTTAGCTTCTTCTAAATTAACCTTCAACATATTAATTTCTTCAGATGGTTCCTTGCATGTTTTCTCATACCTGAGCAGTAATTGTTTTTGTTTTCTTTTATTTTCTCTAATTCTATCAATCTCTTCCATGGAACTGACAAGTTCTCCTTCAAGATCTACTACTACTTCACAATCAGTGAACTCACTTCCTGTATCTTCAGTTTTTATATATTCTAAATCTATTAGCATGATATAATTTATTTTATCTTCAATAGAAGAGTCACTGCTTTCATCATCTGATGGATCATCATCATTGTTTACACACAAAAAATTATTATCTTTATAGACATTCTTGTGCTTGTTCTTCTCTTCATCGTCATATGTCTGATTCTTTCTTTTGTGAGGACACTCATATGAAAAATGACCTATATTACCATAGTTGAAACATTTGAAGGGCAGTTTACCTTTGTATTTTCCTGATCCTTTCTTCAGTCTTCTCACAAAATTTTATTCAATCTCATCTATATCAGAGTCTGTGTTTTTATGTACTTTAAAAGATGTCTCTCTTGTAGTGGATTTACCTTTGGTGATTCTTATTTCATAAGTAGTTAGGGTTCCAAGAAGTTGATCTAGTGTCAACATTTTGAGATCATTGATTTCCTCTATAGCAGAGACCTTTGAGTTAAATATATCAGGAAGAGATCTTAATATTTTCTGGACTAGAAAAGATTCAACTATCGTTTCACCTAGGCCTTTCATAGTGTTTACAATTTATTCTATACGTAAGAAGTACGTACTGATAGTTTTGTCTTCATCCATCTTTAACTGCTCAAATTTCAGTCTGTGAGTCTGAAGTTTTGCATGTTTCACCTTTTCATTACCTTCATATCTACTTATCATCTTGTCCCACATAACTGTTGTTGAATCACAGTGCATGACTTTGACAAACTCGGCTTCAAAAGGTCCACTAAGGATGACATTCATTTCTTTTGCATTAAAGCTAAACTGCAGCTTATCATCTTTTGAGGCCAAGACTACAGGCTTCACATATCTCATTTCAACGACATCCCAAACATCAACACCCAAAGACATTAAATGTGTTCTCATCCTTATTTTTCAGAAGGAAAAGTTTGTTCCATCCTTATTAGTTGAACTTCCATCATGACTATTCATGTTAAATATTATGGATCTACCTTTGATCAAAGGCACCGACTCTAATACCAATTGTTGGAAATATAACTAAGAGGGGGGGGGTGAATCAGTTACGTATTTAAGCTTAAAAAATTTCTCTTTTTGATTCTTTCTAGATTATTATATAATGTGTTTTTGATAACTTAACATGCATAGATATACAATGATCAATCACGCAAAATACACAGAAACACTGATTTTCCTGAGGAAACCCATAAAGGGTGAAAACCTCTTCTTCTTAGGATGTCAATCAGACTCCAACTTTCATGTACATCACAGTCTTTGAGATCCAACTCAAATATGAAGCTACAACCTCTGATAGCAAGCTACAACTTGCAGAGAGCACCAACTCTCAGATTTATCTAGCACCAACTCCCAAGTTTCTCTATCACCCACTAGATGGAAGCACCAACTCCCGGAATATATTCTAGCACCAACTAGAATTTAGAGTTGCAATCCTCCCTAGCACCACCCTACCACCCTAATTGAATATTACAAAAACTTTACTTACTTTCTTTGTCTTTGATATGGTCTATTACAGCTCCATGTCTCCTCTGCCTTCTTCAGCTTCTATGCTCTTGTTATGCTTCTGCATCTTTCTACTTCTATGATTTGCTCTTTCTCCTGCTGCACACTTTGATGCCTCAGCTTGGCTTCTCTTATTTATTTATACTCTGTGTTGTCTCTGCATGCTATATGCTACACCTCATATATCCAGTTCAGGTCCTGTACTCGGTCACATTCTACCCACACGCATAACTCCCAAAAAACTCACACATCCTTCTTTATTCTGCGTGTCTTTCTCACGCCAAATCCTCTGCCAGATCATCATAACAACTCTTCATCTTCTTTGGTGGTTATACTGAATCTATTCATCATAAGTGGTCATTATCAAAAGATTCGTTGGCTTCTCTAGCAGTTGCAACTCTTCATCTTCTCTGTCAAATACAGCCAGTCATTTTGGCTTCTTTGGATTCTAAGCCCCTTCCTTCATGTGATCATACGCCTAACCAACATGCGCTTCGTGATTCGTGAATTCGGGAATCTTGGTATAAGACATCTCGATTCTCCAAACTCCTGATATTTGAAGTGGAGCCTAGCGACGTGCTAGATCCTCCCTTAACCTTCATTGATGTGACCATGGTTGTGACCACAGGCCTAACTTCAGAGCGCTTCGCAATCTCAGTCTAGCAAGTGCTAGAACCTTCTTTCAATATGACCTTGGGCGATGATCTCACGTGACCACACAATTGACGGCATGGCCAAAGGAGGTTTGAGGGAAACCTGCTTTTCACCCCGCAATTCACTACAAAGATCCACGTATGCCTTTGGCGATAGTGTGGTTTTGATTGTGGCCCGCTCAAGAAAAATTAAGACCCGAGCATGTTTTGACCCCGCAATGTGATGGGACCTTCGATCTCATGATATTGAAAGTGCTCCTGAATGAACCGTTCAGATCTTTCCTTTCAATTTCTACAGATCATATCTAGCCTTCCTAAATCAATGGCTGTGATTTACTTCATGATCTGGGCTCCTAGAGTTTCAAATCTCAAACCCTGCTTTTCTCCGTACACCAAGATTTTAGAGTCGATGATCTGTGTACACCTGTCTTTATCAATCAATAGATCTGCCTCTACTTCAGGAATTTGGCCTTTCAACCAGATCGACAATTTTGCGGCCCCTTTCTTGATTAATGATCGAGATCTCCTTTGGGTCTCTGGACTTCTAAAATCTCAAGTCTCAAACTTTACTTCCCCTCGAAGTATGCAGATTATTGCCACGTGTCCTTCCTGATGTGGTCTACCACATGTCCTTGCTGATGTGGTCTACCACATGTCCTTGTTGACGTGGTCTACCACATTTCCTTACTGAGGTGGTATGTTGAAGTGGGTGAGACGTGTAGGGAGTGTAGTGGAGTGTGGAGGTAGAGCGTGGTATTGGAGTGTGACGTGTAGCGGGTAGTGGAGTGTGACGTGTAGCGAGTAGTGGAGTGTGACGTTAGAGCACAAAGGTGGCATGTATGAGTGGTTTAGTGGTTTAATTGGAGGGGGGTTTAGGTTGTAAGTGGTAATGAGTGAGGGGGGTACGATTTGATAGGAAGGTGACACGTATGAGGGTCCCACATGGAAAATACCACCAACTCGGATCCCCCCCCCCCCACGGTTAAAGGTAGAAAGGTCGGGGGGGTGTCCAATATGCCCTGTCAACCATAGATCTGAGTGCCTGATTATCGGCCACTGATATTAGCGTGCCCTTATTCTGACTTATCCTGTCCATCCACTTTAGAATGATCTGGTGGCTAAAATTTACTTCGGATGATCCAACGATCAAGGATTTATTTCGGCTCTCTGGATCTCTGGGCTTCGATAATTTCAAAACTCAAACTGACGCTCTAGATCAGATGGCCCAGATTCACTTCAGACGATCTGATGCTTGAGATATTCTTCGGATTATCTGACGAATGAGATTTACTTCAGATAATCGAACGATCGAGATTTACTTCGGCTCTTCGAGCTTTGAGAATCTCAAAACTCAAACTGACACTTTGGATTAGACGGCCCAAATTCACTTTGGATGATCTGACGCTTGAGATCTTCTTCGGATGATCTGACGAGTGATATTTACTTCGGATGATCGGACAATCGAGATTTACTTCGGCTCTCTGGGCTTCGGGGATTTCAAATATCAAACTTGAAATTCTTAAAGTGAGATTTTTTCGAAGCGTAACCTCCTCATAACTTTAGACCTGAAACAAATGTTTTTCGTTGATCAAGATATTAGATCAACAGGTCGATATGTCTGTGATGCATCTTTTCCTTGGATTAAATCTAATGGCTCTCTGTATTATCTTATCCTATCCTTCGATTTATTTCGATCCGAAAGCTGATGGAAATTTGGGTGATCGACATCTCAGATCTTAGCCCTTGCTTATCCTATCCTTCCACTTAAATCAATCTGACGGCTGATGGAAATTCGGATGATCAAATTCTCAATCATTTTCCCCCGCTTATACTATCCTTCCATTAATTCAATCTGACGGTTGTTGGTCCTCTGGATCGGTTATCCAACGGCCATTGTTTCTCTTCCTCCTGAGCTTCTGATCTCTCCGACTCAGAAGGTTTTCTAAGTGTTCACGAGTCTCGACCTTTGCTCCTCCTACGAGTCTGTCTCTTGGAACTCGTCTACACTTCTGGAAACCACTATCTCTTCTAATATTTCTCTTCTTCTGCTCTCTTGAGGTTTGGTTCATTGTTTTTCTTTCCATCAATGACAAGCACACTCTTCCTATAAACATGCCAACACTTTTGATGTCCACCCCTGTTGCAATAAGTGCAGTGGTTTTTTGGAATCCAAACTTGTTTTCCCTTCTCTTTCTTATGTTGTGCAGTTGAATAGTTATGTCGTGTCTCCTTCCTGGTTGAAATAAACTTCATGTACAAAGATTGTCTCTTCCAACACTTGGCCACACAATGCTTAGGTGAATGACAAAAAGTACAAGGATACATATTCCACAAGTTTTGGATTACATGATTATGTTTTTTATAATCAAAAAGAGAATTGGAAAAACCATGACCATTATACTTGTCTTTCTTATCTTCACTTTTCTTTGGGGATGATTTTCATTCACTATCACCATGATGGAGTGATACACCATCACCTTTCGTGAAGTGTTCCCACAATGACTTAGGATGGTCATTTGAAGCATCACTTGCTTCCAATGTTTTGGAGAATGCTTCAATCTCCATTTCACCATATCCCAATCCTAAATGACGAGGTCTTCCCATGACCTCTATGGGATTAACGATACCTTGGCCCTTACTTCCAAGTCTCTTTCCTTCATAACCCATCTTGGTTAGAAATTTCAAACCTATACCTCTTGTATGTTTTTCAAATGCACCAAAAGAACCATATTGATGGGAAAAATGCGAAATTGATGAATGACTTCCACTGCATACCTCAGAGATTATTTATGAATTCATTGTAGAAGGAAATTCCTTCAATTCTTCTTCACTTTGGTTGTTCTTTGAATATTTCTCTTGAACTGATCTCTTTCGTTCCAAGTAGTCTTCACACAAAACTTTCACCATCTCTGACATGGCAAAGAGAGTTTTTCGCATGTCCTTCTCATGTTGAGAAAGTCCCTCTTTAGATGCCATTTTCTCAACTGAGATGAGTGTTTCCTTGGTAAACATGCAAACTCAAAAACCAACCTTCAACTAGCTATGATACCACTTGATCCAAATGGATATTTTAAACGACAATGGTGAGGTTATTTTGCATGAGTTAAATTACCATTTAGGAATTTAATGAAAAAAGAAGAATAAAAGATGAAGAAATAAAGAGGATACGTCTCTGGTCCTAAAGGAGTTCGGCAATCTCGCCTACGTCTCTGGTCCTTTGTCTCAGTGGGTGAGGCTTTCTTATTTTTGTTTGAAGATTTAAAGGTACATTATAACAGTGCCAAAAGGATTACAAATTGATCTGGTCTTATTCTACCAAAATTCAAGAACCCAACAAAACTGACGGCACTGAAAACGGATGAACGAAGATCCTAAAAATGGCCCGCAAAGGTGCACTCCTCAATAGCTTCCCTACATAAAAATGGCTTTGCCTCAACAATTCATCAGCATTTTCCTGATATGAAACTCCCTCCCATGGATTCAAGAGCCTCTGGTTTATATAGACCTGAAGTTGGAAATAAACTCCCAACTTCCCCCAAGATCTGGCCTCAAAAAGGGCCCAAGATCCTCCAAAAATGGATTAAATCTCCCAAATCTGGTTAATAATCCATTAAAATCTCTTTTATAAAGTATAAAAATCCACTTTGGCCAAAAATCAAGGGCGCATCCCCTTTTTCTCGGGCTCCTGGTCACCTGGGAACCCTCCATGTGGCCTCGAGCTGGTGAGTTGGTCCTTAACCCCCCAAATCTTGGCCTTGGTCATATGTTGCAGGCATATGGCCTAGTTCTACATCCTCCATGCACTAAAACATTCAGTTGGGACCCTAGTCACGTGCCCTTGGTTGGCAGTCTAGCCCGACCGACTGGGCTCTAACTCCAATTTTTTTGTTCCATCTATTAAAGGACAGGGTCATATGTTGCATGGTCGTATGGTGGTGTATGTTGGGGGCTATACCCATTGGAATTCCCGCACCACAAGTCTATGGACTGGGTTATATGTTGAAGTCGTATGGGACCGTGTCGGGGACTGGGGCCTAGCCCCAGCCCTATTCTCCACTGAATGACATACCATATCACTTTATATATAAGTTTTGAACCTTACATTACAAGGACCACCATGGGCAGACTAGTAGCCCGACCCTGCCAAGTCGTTTCTGCTCGGACCAGAGGTCATGGGTTCAAATCCCGTAGACTCCATACATTTTTGCAAACAAATTGTCCAATGAATGGGTGCCATGTGGCAACCCATGACTGGGCCACATGGAACCTTACCACTTTCCCACAAACTTCCATGTTTCAAGCGATGACCAGTCCACGCAAATGCCTACGTGTCGTACGGTTGTACGACCTTGCCACGTTAATCGCACAAATGTTCCATGTGTAACCCTTGCAGTTGTGCCACATGTCACCATAGGAATAATCCACCTATCGCCATCAACTACCCATTCAACACCGATGCATCAATTCCACGTCACTTGTACGATCGTATGGCATGTATAGTCAGCTACCACGTCAGCACTATACGGACTATACAGTCATCAAATTTTTTTTGTTTGGAAAAGCGAACAGATCATGATATCTTGGTCATATAACGTTTGTTTGAGCTCGTTCAAGTTGTGTTGGGTTCGTATTGACGAGGCCTACGCACATGCCCATTTTGAAGGCATTCTGACCACTTTTATTTTTAGGCCTTCCTAGACCCATCTTGGCTCCTGGATTTAATTCTGGATCAAGCATTCTATCTACAACATAATGTCTAACGTTTTTCTCTCTATAGTAAAAAATGCCTCCAAGTAATCCAATGAACAAGCACTTTCCAAGGGAACCAAAATTGAAGGAAGCAAATATTGGTGAAGGATCTTCTCCCGGAGCTGCAAGGAAGTTGGAATTTTCTCCCAAAGTGGAATCGGTCATCAAAAAATCAACTAAGAAGGAATTTTCTCAACCCCCTACTTTTTGTGATACAGAAGCAACCACTGGATTAAATATGATCCTCCCACAATGGGGAGATTTGTTCAACAGAATTAACCAAGAAGATTACCCGGAGTTTATCCCCCATAGTAACCTAGATGTAAGGGCGCTCGATGACCGGGTTTTTCCAAATATATAGTGGGCGTGCTTGCATATGGTATCCTATTGAACCCCATTATTTCCCTACATTGAGACTCTAGGTTGGATAATCGATCATGAAAAGATGTAGAGGTGCCTAATCAATGATGATAATGGTGGATGTGTCATAGTTTTTCTCCCGACAGAGCTCCAGAAATATCACAAGATTAGGGACCCAAAGGACCGGTTGAACACAGATTTTGTAGTGTAGTTATATGAATTCTATGACACCAGCCAATTAATTGCCTCGTGTTGGAAGGAAGACAATAAATTCACAAACCGAAGCAATGGCTAGTACGGGACAGCGAATCTAAAGGAGCCATATATCTACTTAATGGCTCTAATTTGTTGATTATACAGAGAAATGGATTTCTCTAAGTTCTCAGAGGCATGGATTCCTTTTGCATGCATTTTGGCTATTTCTGAGAGTAGATTCAACTAGGGAGAAATCATCTCCAAGAAATTGAGCACCAGTATATTGCAGGCTCAGACACCAAAGGTGGGAAAAGCGCTCTCTTTTCACATGGCTTCATATTTGCTAGATGTGATTTGTTCAAGGAATGTCTTCACCGGCATGAATCTAAGGTGGAACTACATGGAGATACCTATACTAGTCTACTTCAGCATCATGTGCAAAAATAGGTACAATAAATCGTATGCTCTCATTTGCAATGAATTCATAGCTCGGGTTTATTTAATTATTTTCAAAAAATAATTCCCAAGACTGTTTGTAGCGTCCAAGAAAATGATTTCAAAAGTAGGCCACTAGTACCTAGATGAAACCACGACTTATATCAGGGTGTTTGGGGCCACCAGCACACCACATTTACTCCCTGCTCATGTCCTAGACCAACTCATCGTAGGATAAATATGTTACCAGACCATCCTGCAGGACTATAATGCCACTTTGGTTAAGGACACGAAACGAGTGTTCATACCTTATGGTTTCCATGTAGGGTTTTTCATAGTGATGGACATTATGCAAGCTAAATAAGAGGGTTTGATCCAGCTAGAATACAAGTTCCCGATAGGCCGATTTCGCAAGCATGACCCTAAAGGCCTAGTTCTCTATCATGCATCACAAGTCTCTTTTTGTTGGCCATACGCACATGATAAGTTTGACGATGAGATTTTTACAAAATGTGTTGAGGACTGGGAGGAGGTACTACACATAAACGCTAACCCAAACATGACTAGTTTCAAAGCTATGCGTGTGGATGAGAAAGTTGAAATGATAGAAAATACGGCTCAAGAAGCTCTCAGGGTTAGAGAAAAACACATAGCAGCAAAATCCACGGAGGCACAAAGGAGGGGAATGTTGTTATTATCAGAATCCCAAAGAGTCATCCAATAGATAGAGAACGATCATCAACTAGTATAAATGATGAGGATCACCCCGATCGACCCAAGCAACGTCAGAGAGGAGATAAATGGCTCATATCCAACCCCACTGGAGGAAACCGTCGGTCTGGAAAATCCCATAGCTCCATCACCACAGGCCAGATCGTCGGTGACCAGTCCAACCCAGCATGAGATTCCAAGAACAGTAGGTGAAATGGGTGTTCCTAATACCCTTTTTGATATAATAAATATCTATGATGATGAAGAGAGTTTGGAGGTCTCGCTTATAAATCTGATACCAATTGGAGAGGAGAAAGAACTAGGGGGAACATCTGCTCCAAGTCTCGATGCATCAATTCCAAGCCCTCTCTAGGGAAACCATGAGGTCGAATGTATCTTAGACACTGAGCTTATCGACCTATTAGGGACCCTGAAAGATAGCT
Organism: Picea sitchensis; assembly: GCA_010110895.2. Lineage (NCBI taxonomy): Eukaryota > Viridiplantae > Streptophyta > Pinopsida > Pinales > Pinaceae > Picea > Picea sitchensis. The sequence goes on from SNQJ01S0115577.1 coordinate 13,306, forward strand.
CCAAGGAGGATCTAGGTTCAGGTGGACAAAAAGAGGAATTGCAACAGCTAGTGATCGACACCTCAACAGTCGATCACCAAGTATTGAGCTTGTCATTGTCTCTTCAATTTTGGCCGATAACTCACTAGCCGATGAACACCGGATGAAGGTCAAGCCATTGGAACATATGGAAGTTTCCCCTATCAAAGAAGTACAAGGATCGGTCCTAGATCAAATACATACGGAAGGAATCTTGGGTAACACTCTGACCTGGGGAGACCAACAAATCCCTGAACCCATTAAGGAGGTCGTTGATAAACAGGCGATTTCTTACGACAGGAAGAGGAAATCTATCATGAGGAGGACCACCAAGAAAATCAAACTCACATTGGACATCTCGATTCTCATAACCACGAAGGAGAAGTTGCTCAGCACAAAAAATGTGAAGACATCTAAGCTCATCGGCGCAGGGATGGATATCACTGATGCCACCCTGGGTCGAGAAAAGCGAGATTAAAAGGAACTGGTCACCGCACATATTATTGTATGCTAACACATGTGATAATCTCTTCATCAAGTGGTTAGAATACGAGAAGAGTCATCCACTCTAGTATAACCACGAGATGATTTCCAAAGAACAAAGAGATCAAGCACCACGTGGTAATATTTTTTTTTACTTAACACAAACTTGTAGCAACTATTTTTAGTTAGTGATTCTTTATAAATAGGGGGATAGACCTTTTAGAAAGGGTCGATGGTTTTGGGGAAAAGAACCTGTTTTTTAGAATTGTAAAGAATTATTTCAGAAAAACCTTAATTGAGAATTTTTGTTTAAAACCAAAGACAAAATTTTGGTTTTTATTCATCAAAGGAATTATGTGATTGGATTGAGGAGGAACTACTTCCAACTTTTATTTCAGTATTTGATGTTGTAACGAGTAAAGTTTTTGAATCTATTGATAAGCTATTTGTTTCAATATTTTAACAGTTCTTTTGTTCTTAATGATGAAAACCAAATCGTTGTGTTAATGTGTGATTGATGGTTGAGCTAAGGAAACTATTTTTCTTGCACTCATCTTATTGCATGTGTATTTTGTTTCAATAATTGTATCTCAGTGATTGTTGAAATACCAGCAAGTTAATGTATTATTACTAGGCTTGTAATAGGTGTGAATATCGTTGCCTTCATGCTAGAGCACGAGGGTTATCCCAGGCCCAGCCTTCTTCAGTAGTTAAGAATCCCTTCTATCAGTTGGTTTATACCATCACACCCTAATTTATCAGACTCATCTAATAAAATAAAAGACAAAAGAGAACATTTAATATGAAGGAGGAACTTTCACATAAATATATCCTATCAATCACTAAGTAAGTCCCATCGATAAATTAGCTAGATCGAAATATTTGGAGAACCATTCCATCCATCAAATGCTACATAGTTTAATTGGGCCTCTAAGGAGAGTTTGGTTCTTATTGTTGAGTTAAAGGGATTTCAGACCCCTCAAAAAATTCCACGTCATCATATTTCTCATCTAGAAGTAGTTCATCGATAGACAAAAGGTACAGAACAAAAGTTCTAGAATCTGGACCCTGCAACGCCAAACCAAAATTGGGGAAACTACATGTCCAGACTACAGAAAGAATATCAGAGACTCCAGAAAATTCAAGATGATTTGCTTCTTTCGCTGCCAACATATTCAGTTATCTCCAGTGACCTCCAACAGCGTGCATGCATGTAAGTTCTCAATGCAAAACTCAGTTATGTCACTCCTAGTCATTTTCTATCAAATCGCAGTTCATTCCAATGCATGCATCAGTCTAGTTTCATTGCTAGTAGCAGTTTTTAATTGTTTAGTTCAAGACTCTTTTAAGTTTAAATCATAATAAGTGGTATTTTTTGTGTGATAAGAATGAGTCATTTTTGTTAAGTGAAGTTTGGAGTATTCATTAACATACTCCAGCAATGTGTTTTAGTTAAGTTAATAAGTTGTTCTACAACTGATTTGTATAGTGAAACCTCAGTTCTGCATTGGTCAAGGGCCTCCACATATGTGATAAATAGGCATTCTTTTTATGTTACAAGGGTTAGGTTTTTGGAAGAAAAAGATCAATACAACAACTATTTGGACCCATTATGTGCATGGATTAAATCTCTCTACCTGGTGAAGATACTATTGATGACAGTGTTTGTGTCCAAATTTGTATGTGTTTATTATTTTGAATACAATTTTGATTTGTGCGAAGTACATTTCTTTTCCTTCAGCTATTGTATAACTTGTCTTTATTAATATGCAACATGTGATAACAGTTATGCTTTGGTGAATATTTGTGAATATTTGTTTCAACCTGTGGGAATAACTTTGTTTTTGGTACATGTTTAATGCTTGAAATGACATTTTAAGACTTAAACTTCTGGCAACATATTGTTCATTGAATGGTTTGGTGTTTTTCTTTGTTTCTCAGCTTTATTGTCTCACTTGTCTGTCCTTAGTGTTCCACGAGCCAAGGAGGACCCTCATCCATGCCATTTGGCCAACCAAACTATGTTCATGTATTGGTAAACCAACCCTCTAACTGACCCATAAATCAAAAAACCAATCATTCATAACATGAGGTGTCCTAGATCTTCTCTTTAGCAGTCAGGTGCAGACCTTAGGACCAACAAGTTTATAAATCATATCAAAATTATATTGAGTTAAGGGAAAAACTTCAGCAAGGTAATTTATAGCAGAAATTTGAAAACCACGAGCTGGAAAGTGATAAAACTCTCAAATACAAAGGCAAAATTTTTGTGCCAAATTCACGGGAATTAAAGAATCTGATATTGGGAGAAATGCATAGTGTACCTTATGTTAGACACCCAGGTTACCAAAAAACTATAAGAATTGTCAATAGCCAAAATTATTGGCCAAGCATGAAGAAGGAAATTTTTTATTTCATTGCCAAGTGTTTGGCATGTCAAAATGTCAAGGATGAGCATAGACACCCAGCTGGTCTACTACATCCATTTCTCATTCTTGAGTGGAATTGGGCAGTGGTAACAATGGATTTTATCCCTAATCTACCAAGAACTAGAAATCAACATGATTCTATCATGGTAGTGGTGGAAAATCTTACGAAAGCTTCCCATTTTATCCCAATAAAGCTTTCCCATAAATACAGGAATGGCGCACTGAAAGTGGTGCAACTTAATGAATGCAATGCGCAAGTGTTAGTGCAAAATGTTGGCACACTAAGGGAAAAGGCACACAAACATGGATTCAACGTGAACTAGCCTAGTGAAGACGTTTTGAAGGATTGTGAATCCTTTTGTATAGAATTCATAAAGTAACACACACCTATGTAAGGGCGTGAGGGTGGCATACTAAAGAAAGAGTGCACTGACCCAGAAGTTCCATGCACATTGGTTTTAAGTGCATGAACTATATATTTTGAGGCTGGTGAGCCTGGATGCAAAATATTAGTACTTATGTACTGAGATGTAAATGTAATCACATGAAATTTAATGAAAATAAATCCATGCAGCAGACCGACCACGTAAAAGAGTTCAGGGAGCTTAAACTCCACTAGCTGAGGTTAAGGGGGTTGGGTAAAGGGGCTTAAACCCAAAAAGGAATATTTTAATAATATTTCTTAAAAAGTGTAAAGTTGGGATGTATTATTATATCCTTGGTCCTAAGGAGGGGACAAGTGGCTAAAGTCAATTCTCAACATGGAAAGTGTCAAGTTGGGAACATGTTGTGGATGGAAGGCAGTTCTCAACTTGACAAATGTCAAGTTGGGAACATGTAGTCAAATTGTTTAGACTTATTCCATTCTGGAAGGATAGGGGGAAAGGTTGATTTGACCATCACGAGATGGGAGTGAGTCGATTGTTCGGTTGTGAGTCGATTGTTCATCCATTGAGTTGATTGTTATGTCATAAAAAAATTCAGTGAGTGAACCTGATGCTTGTTGTCATGAGCTGATTTTTATTGTGACTAGTATGTTGATTATTTTCATAGAAACTTGTGTATGACTTAGCTTGGAGAGCTAGACAAAAGAGGAAGTTTTTTAGGCCTGTGGGTTATTAAACTGAATAGGTAGGTTGTCAGACCCGTGGAACATGGAAATAAAGAGGTATGTCGTCGGGCCCATGGAAGATTTCATTCTCTCTAGGTGAGAGAATTGTTGGGAATTATTTCCCAATGTGACAAATGTAGCAACAGGGCTCTGAGACTTCATGTCCGACCTGTTGTTGAAGCCTTGGAAGGGAAGTGGGGAAGCTAAAGGAATTTTGAGCAGAGAAGGGGCACACTTCCTGGGGTGGGATAGGCATGTGGAGAATGATAGGTTGTAGGATGTCAGTGTGAATTCGAATATGTGATGGACTTTCCAGTAATTAAGTCATGTGTGTATGAGTTACCTATGACTGAGTTCCTATTGAGTGAGATACTTTAGACTAGTTGGGAACCATTTCCCAATTGGATTTTATCCCCATCTCGGGGGTGACCCACTGTTGAGATTTATGAAAAGTACAGTCTAAGGCTGGGAAGAACGTGTAAGGTCTACTTGCAAGTGGTGTATTTTATTCAAAAGATAAATGTTAACTATGTGTTAAATTATGTTTATAAGTAACATTTATGCAATTGTTTTATAGGTTTATGATGTTTATGTTGCATGTATATTATGTGATGAATGTGTATATTTATTGTATGAATATGTATATAATTATTTTTTGCAGAATGTATGTTCTTTTTTAATTAATGACAGAGTTGTGTCAGAGAAATTTCGGTGGAATTGTTGGTAATTTGGTATCGAAGAAGGGTTTGGTAGAATAGGTATGCTACAGATGGTATCATAGCAAGAAATATTTTAACTGGCATCACCCAGTAGGTGGTTGGGGGTTTTACAGATTAGATGACAAGGATCAGCTCCACGAAGCTAAAATGGAGAATACCAGGAGGGAATATTTGTGTGAGATAGCATAATTGAAAGCAAAAGAACAAGAAAAATATAATTTTTTTGTACAAAAAAGCTATAGAGTATATAGTCTGGAAGAAGAAATAAAGGAGCTTCGGCTATAAGGAATCAAGGAAGGAGATAAGTTACTTAACTTGTTCAAAGATGAGGTTTTCTAGGTTAACAAACAACTAAAGGAAACACAAATGAATTTCTTCATGGAATTAAAGGACATATAGGGTCATAATGAAGAAATTAGAAGATTAGTTGATCATATCAGATAATCAAAGGCCAGTATGATGACATAGAGAATGCATTCAAGTAGATAAAATAGAGACGGAATATGTACAATAAATACCCTGCAGAGTTGCTCAGGTTCACCATAAAGGAACAAGATAAAAATTGAATGTTGTTGGACATATGGAAGAATAATTACTCAGATGTAAAGGAACAATAGGAAATGTCAAACAAGCATGTACGATGATATGGTGTGCAGATGATGAACTCATGGAGATGTTCCACATGCCACTCAACAAAGAACTAGATGTGGTAGGACCAAGTGAAACCAAGGATGAATAAGTGTCATCCATCTGGGAGAAAACCAAACAAGAGATGTAAGTGTTAGACAAATTTGAAAAATAAATTTGCAATCAGTACATGACCTAGCCCATGAAATGGATGTTAGGTACAAAAGAGTTTATAAAGGGGACACGAAAATACTTGAAAATGGAATTAGTTGATAGGATGTGTGATGGCGATATATAAATCAAGGAAAGGAAGATAGGAAGGTTAAATAAAACCATTCAAGCATACGAGTCATGGTCCAATTTTGAAAATAATTCATTCCAATAAAATTCTTGTCATTTCTACACTTTTGTAATTTTTTGTAATAAGAAATTTGAATGACTAGGAAAGTAGGGGAATGAGAAATGAAAAGAGGTAATTTTCATATAGAATGGTGACAGTTATGAAATGTAAAGAGACTCTCTTATCATATAAAAGAGATATCCTAGATAGATAGGAGGAATTTCTCCTATTGCATGTACTAATGATTCTTTTATCTCCTTATGAATAAAAGGTAGAAGGTGTTTTGGGATCATAATTGTCATCAAATGTATTAGGGACTATTATACTAATATGTGTGTTGTGAAGTTTTAATGGATGTTTTTCACATGAATTATTTCTATGTGTAGTGTTTGGAATTCTCCTACTATTATGATTTCTAATGAATATAGAGATGATGTTACATGTTTAATCTGCAACTAAGTGTCATGAAATCTACAATTTCATTGTATCAATATGTTTTTTTATTGAAATCAACTATTACTACTATCAATAATGTTATCTCTTATTGTATTCATTCATTTATTTTTTCTCCCGATCAAGATAGATTAGAGTAGAATAGAGACAGATTAGGATACTTAATTTCATTTATGTTCTAGGAAATGTAATTAGGATTTAGATACAATTTGTGAGAAGGAACTTAGTTTCCTTCCCTGTCTCAATTAACCCAGTGGAAACTAGACCCACATATTGGTTGGAGGTGTTACCGCAAGCGAGTGTGAGCTTCATTGGGGATTGATATCGGGCACTCTCTCTTACCTGCTTGAAAGGCCATTTGGACCCATCAACACATGGGTGTGAATCAAGGATAAAACCATGGTTTAGGGTGAAACACTACATATTAATCCCTAAATGTTTCTTTGATGGATCATGCACCAAGAGTAAGGCCCTATAACACCACATAGTTCCTATGAAGGAATTTTTTTCCTATAAAATGTGTATGGGAACCCTTACAAGGTTTGGTACATGAGGAATGGGCTATAAGTCCCTCTAATTATGGTCCATTAAAAATAAGAAGGGAATTAGGCTATAAATATTCATTTCAAGCCTCATGCACCATGCATAAGGTCTTGGGCCACCACATAGAACCTATAGAGGGAGTATTTTTCATATAAGTGTATAAAGTCACAATTTCAACATTCTGTCAACTGAATATGGTAATTAAGGACTAATATGTTATCTTGGATCAAAACCATAGGTCTTAATCCCTATTTGTTTCTTTTATGGATCATAGGTCATGCTTGGGGTCTCACCCACCACACATACATTGTAGAGAGAATATTTTTTCTATGAGTGGTATATGGGTACCATTTTGATGTTTGTAATATGAGGGATGGGTATTAGGGTCCAAACTCTGGTTTAAGCCCAAGAAACAAGGAATTAGGATCTAATGTGTGCAGCATGTGAAAACATAGATTGAGGATTTAAATAAAGGCAGGCATAGGAAATGGTTCATGGGGTAAAAGTTGAGCTAGGGGTCAATTATGGGTAATTATAGGTGAATTAGGGGTTAATTAGTGGTAATTAGGGGTTAATTAGTGGTAATTAGGGGTTAATTAGTGGTAATTTAGGTGTAATTAGTGCGCACTAAGGGGGAATTAGGGGTAATTAGGAGTTAATATGGGATAACTAGTGGGTAATTAGTCATAACTAGTGGTAACTAGGAGTTTAATTATCATGACTTTTAGGGGTGGTTTTAAAAAAAATCCCCATAAAATAGACTTGGGTGTGGTGTTTTGAAAACTACCCCTAAAATTCATAAGAATTGAAGTTTTAGATTGTTTTTTGGAAGTGTTTTGAAAACCATCCATAAAATTCATGTGAATTGAATTTTTGGAGGTAGTTTATAAAAAATCACCTCCAAAACTTCAATTCTCATGAATTTTACGGGTATATTTTGTTGTTCTATGTTGTCATTGATGTCAAATTAATCATGAATATGGTAAATTATATCACAATAACAGACATAAGAAGTCATGAAAGAATGAAAATAGAATTGAGCAGAAGGATCAAAGGATGAAAGGATCAATTGTGCAGAAAAGGATAAGTGGCGCAGAAGGTATGGCACACAGACAAAGGAAGTAATCAAAGGATGAAAACAAAAGTACAACCAACAGAGGAAGCAACAAAAAGATGTAAACATAAGTGCGCAGAAGGATCACTGGATGAAAGGATCAACTACACAGAAAAGGATCAATGATGCAGAAGAACATCAATGGATAGAACTTGATCAGAGACATGATCGAATGAAGAGAAATGCAAGGGAGTATAATGTGACATATTTCTAGGTGGTTCGACAAATGGTGTTTATACAGTGCGATAAAGGATGGGAAGACAACTGCAAAATGCTTCAAGTCTACGTGAAGAATGGCAGAGTGAAGTATGATGGGGCAAAGTTAGTGCGACAAGCGATTGAGTAAACTGTGAAATAATCAGTAGAAGTTCAATAGTCAAGTAAGCAAGCCACCAAGGTGCACTCTTAGTCTTGTGAGGTGATTGGGTGAGTGTGTTGCAGGGATAATGTGACAAATTGAATACTTTAAGTCTTGCGCCCTCATTCTATCTACTAGTGGGTGCTTTGTAGACCAAAATGTGATCATTACACAAATTCTCTCATGATTTGAAGCTCAGTCGAAGGAAGTATTGGTCTATTTGAATTAGTTAAAGAATTTCTATAATATAAATATCATCAGTACATTTACTTTATTTATAAAAAAGTGTAATTGACATGACCTTGATCTGGTCAATGTTTGGCCACAATATAACTATCATGTGCATTCACATACTTTATTTATAAAAAAGTGTAACTAACCGGACTTTGATTTGGTCAAGATTTGTCCACAATGTAATCATCACACGTACACATAGATGAAGGTGAACAATGGAAAAAATATTGTAAATATGGATGCACTATGATCGAGCAAGGTGCGGAAAATGAGGAGAAAGAAGGTTTTGTAATTGTTCAAAGGAACAAAAATGTAAATTTGTTAGTTTGGTTTGAAAGGTTTACTAATGTAAGATACTTTATCTGAATTTAGGGAGGAAGAGTGGTGCTAGGGCGAGTCAAATCTCATTGATTATTGGAGTCCTAATTTTTGTAAAAGGTTGGTGCCTAAGAGGATCGGTGTCCTCATTATTTGTGACAGGTTGGTGCCTGAGAGGATTAGTGTCCTCATTATCTGCGACAGGTGGGTGCATGTTGAGCTTAAAATTTAAAACTTGTAAGTTGGTGCCTGCAGAAGAACATAAAGAAGATGTTTTGTGGTTTTCTCCCGCATTGGGTTTTCATGTAAAATCCTAGTGTATTGTGTTTATTGTGTTGTTTATTATTTCTGCACATTCTTTTCATTGAGTGAGAACTATTAAATAACTTAAATCATTGAAAATAATAGAAAATTAAGAAATTTCATATAATATTGATTCACACCCCCCCTTTAGTTTTTTTGTGAATCTCAACAATTGGTATCAGAGTGCAGGTTCCTTCAGTAACATTCTAATAGCTGGAAGGAAGATCACACATAAAGTATGACAAGTCAATATTTGTTTTCTTTTTCAACCATACCTACTCTATTCAATGGAACAAATTTTCCATTTTGGAAAATCAGAATGAAGACCTAGTTGATGTCTCTTGGTATGGAAATTTGGAATATTTTCATAGATGGTTATAAAGTCCCAACCACTCTTCCAACTGATGAAGTTGGTAATAAAATTTACTATAGTAATGCAAGAGATATGAATTATATCCAAGGAATACTTGCAGAAACATAATTTGTTAAAGTGATTCAGTTGGAATCCGCAAAGGAAATATGGGACAAACTGGTAAACAGTTATGAAGGAGACAAGAAAGTAAAGTTGGAAAAACTTCAAGCTCACATAATTCAATTTGAAATCCTAAGGATGAGTGAAGACAAAAATATTACAGGTTTATTTCTCAGAGTGTATGAGACTGTAAACACCGTGAAAGGGTTAGGGGACGAAATTAAAGAATTTATGGTAGTTCAGAAGGTATTGAGATCTCTTCCCTCAAGACTTGATGCTAAGGTCTATACTATAGAAGAAATGCATGAACTAGATAAACTAACGATGGATAGGCTCCATGGAATTATAACTGCTTATGAGATGATGACCAGGAAAGAAAAACTATATATAAAGGACATAGACCTCAAGGCATCAATCAAGTCTTTAACATCTCAAGATCATGATTCATTAGAACACTTCTCAGATGAAGAAGAAGATAACTTTGTAAGGAAACTGAAGAGGGGATCCATAAAATATAAAGGTATGTTACCATTTAAATTCTTTCATTGTGGTAAAGTTGGTCATTTTGCTTCTAAATGTCCTTTCAAAGAAAACATCACCAATGAAAAAGGAAAGAAAAGGCAAGGATATTAATCCTACATAGTTTAAAAAGAAAAAATAGTTTAAAATGAACAATTTTTATTCAAATGAGGATAGCAGTGGCTTTGAAGAAGATGAATATAAGTTAGATACATTTCAAGATGAAAAATTCCCATGGATTTAGAACTACAAAAATATGATCAAGAAAAAACAAATAGAAAAGTGTGTTAAGTTGTGGTAGATGTGCAAGGAGAACTCATTAGTGCTTTGGAAGAAATCTCCTGACTCAAGAAAAATAACAAACTAAGAAAAGAATAGTTACAGGTCTACAAAGAAAAAGATGGTGAAGTTAGTGAAGAAATAGTCATCTTAAAAACTTGACTAGAAGAAGCCAAAAGAAAGTAATAAGTATTGATAAATTAGATAAAATAAAAGGAGAATATTTGTAACAAACTAGAAGCAGAAATAGTTGTATTAAGAAAGGATCTAGAGAAATCCAAGATCCAAATAAAATTCATAAAAGTATCTGAAACTCTAGATAACATTCTAAGAAATCAGAAATCACTAGATGACAAGATAGGGTTGGGATATAAGGAAAGTCTGAAAATAATCAAAGGTGAGTCAAGCACCAACATGTTAACTAGTGACGAGCCTACAAGTTATGAAAATTATCTCAAGGGAAACAACAATCATCCTAATAGATAAAAAAATGTAAATAAGAATAAATCATAACTGGATTAGCCCAACTATGAAGCAAGGAAGAAACAGGTGCTTGAATCTTATCATGTTGGCAAACAGAGACCGATTCCCACAAGTATTTTTTTTCATTCCAAGGCATCCAAACTATTTCTATGGATATTGTTTCTCTTGTGGAAATTTTGGACATAAGGTTGAAAGTTGCAGACTTTACAGATATAACAGAAATATAGGAACAAGATTCTACAAATCTCAAAAAACTATGTTTCAAAATTCTTTCAATATTGTCTTCTCCCCTTTATTAAATGACCTCGAGTGCTAGGTATGCAAAACAATTGGACACAATGAAAGTGAATGTAGAAGCAAGTTGTTTCCTATCTTTATGCAAGACCGACATGATGATTTTACCAAGGTTTGGAGGAAGAAAAATAAAAACAAAGAAAATTGTGGACCAGCTCTATATGCAAAAAATCAAGAAAATCAATGGTATATTGATAGTAGTTTCTCCAAGCACACAACAGGACAAAAAAGTAAGTTTGAATTCCTAAATAAAGAAAAATATGGTAATGTTACTTTTGGAAACAATGCTCCAGCTAGAATTAGAGGAAAAGGAATTGTTGTTTAGGGAAAGACCAAAGCATCGAATGTGTTGTATGTTGATGGTCTAAAACATAACTTATTGAGTGTAAGTCAAATGTGTGACCAAGGACACAATGTTATTTTTCATTCAAGAGGCTACAAAGTAATGGATGAAAATACATGGAAGATTGTTGTAAAGTGTTGGTAGCCCTACACGATTTCGCTATTGGAACGAAAAACAACACTTTATGTAGTTGCCTTCACCTCATATTGTAAATATTATCATTTAGGGATGATTACTGGATTATAAAATATGTTCAATCACTCTTTAATATTTTCATTTTCATTTGATTTCATGTTGATTCATGACTGAAAGCATGAATCAAACATGAAAACTTGGTTTCACATTTTTTCCCTATTCAAAACATTTTGTTAAAGGGGTCATTGTACTTGTATCTACTCCATATTTAACACTTGAATGACTCTCCTTTGATTATTTTAAATATTGATATGATACTTATGTTGTTTTTCATTTGAATTATAAACATGTTTATATGTTTTTTAAACCCTTGGAAAATCATCTATAGTCATTACTAGACATGGGAGTTAATACACAAGTATCATATCTTGTACTTGATATTTTGTTGGTAGAGTGAATTGATGAGCTTTCATTAAGAGTTGAGGGTTTTTGTCATGCCCTGTACCCGAGGTTTTCATTACCAGGAGTGCTCAAACTGCATGACCAAAACCTTGATGTCTATATTATGACTACGCAGGGGTTTTACTTGGTCTGTTTCGAGTTTACCTACTCAGTTTCGTACCTTTTACTCCTTCCATCTAAACCCATAGCTATCTTGAGTCGCCCACGTTGCACTTCATAGGATTTCATTTAAATGTGCCTTTCTATTTGCTACGAAGCATGTACAAGATGTCTAAAAGATACTAAAAACAAAGCCTTGACTCTAGTCTCTTTCACCATGGCTTAATTAAAATGTTGTTGGTTCATAGTTTGACAACCCTTGGTGATGACTGGGATGGGTTCTTAAACTGAAATGGCTTTGCAACAGTCATTCCTATAGAAATCCTTGTTTCGGATGGACCACTGATAGGGAAACAGTTTGATTGTTCAAGTAATGGGCCAAAATCTCTGAAGAAAAACCCTCATGATGAGGCAATACCCAGTTAGTTTTTACATGGGCAACAGGATGTTGGTTCCGAGTTGAATGAAAACCCTATGCAGGAATTAATTGTCGTCCATAACACCACTGTAAAATCTGATAGCAAAAACCCTCCCAAACAGTCAAAAGAAAAGCACGCAGCATTAGGGTTCTGAAATAAAAGAGTTGGTCGACTCATTTCGAGAAGTTTAAGGAATCAATCTAAACCTCATTTGAGCTCGATCGACCTAATCGAGGTCAATGAGGTTTTAGATCTAGAAATTGAAAATTTCCTCGCAGAAGAAGATCCAAATTGTCATAAATCGGATCCTACTCAGCCATACGACTTTGTTAATAACCTTCCACTGTGTCTTGAGGGTAGCGATGGGTTTACTAGTATTAAGCTTGGTAAAGGGACTACAACAGGTAGTATTGATATACAAAGACCCAACTATACGCTCCATCGACAGATCGCTCCTACTGTGCATTGTGAGGTCTGACTGCATTGGATTGAACAGTACTATACTGATATCCCCATTCTCCAAGAAAGAATTAAATTACTCGCAGCTCACAATGAATTATTGACTAAAGAAAACCGAGACTTCAGAGCAGATGAAGAGAGACAAACTAAATGGCTTAAGAAGACAGGCAATATTGTGATTAAAAATGCAGACATTGTTCATTCCATAATCAATTATAAGTTATCTTGATCCATGCTTAGTCATTACTAGAAATGGTAAAACTGTCTTTCTTTTTTATTACGTTCATGTGATCTCTTTGAATCAAATTTGTTTAAAAATTGGATTTATTTTGCCAATATAAGACTGGCTACAGAATCTCTCAATTTTGTAGCCAAATCATTTTTATATAAAATTTAGTAATTAGTTGTTAATAAAATTATCTAACTTGTTCCTATTTCATTTTCAGGACATGGTATATCTTGATGTTGATTTTATGGGATGGAACATGTTTGATTTTAGATGATTAGTATTTCTTTCTTGTTTATCTTGTAAATAAGAAAAACTTTTATTAATTTTGAAGATACAATTTGGTTATGAGTGACTATAGGCCCTCCCACTTTTGTAATGTCATGATCTCATGGGATCTGATCCTATCCTAGGAGATAGGAAGTTGAGATTTCAAAAACTCTTTAAATATACTCTATTTTGTAAATGAAAGGTATCTTCGCCTGGAACCAAAGATGGAGGAATGACTTTCAAGACTTAATGGAACAACATACAGCATTTTGGCTTTAGTCCTTTGTGAATGGTGTTTCATTAATGTTTTCTTTTATTTAATCTTGGTATATTAATATGTCGTGTAGCTTTAGACTCATTGATATTTTATGTTTCAAGATATTCATGTTATAATTATCGTTCATGTCATCATATTTTCAATTTGAATATCATGATTTCTCTTTGATGTTTAGTTGAACAATGAGATGAATGTATTACACATGGATTTCTATGAATTTAATCATTTGTGATCATGAGATCACAAAATTAATATGTGTTCCCTATTCTATTTCTAAATCCTCACTGCCTATACATTATTTGAATTTATTCAGAAAAGTTTCAGTATAAGTTTATTGCAGATTTATCTTGTAGGCATGGCAGTTGGATGCTCTTGATACATACAGAGGCACGGACACATTTAATGAACTAACATCATGTTAGATTTTGTGTTTCTAATTTATTTCATTTATGTATTAGTGAAACCAGAAAGTTTAGATCGACTTTGACTATATGTACATATGTGTTTCATAATTTAGTTAATTCAAGTTTTGTTAGATTTATAATTAGAAAATAGAAAATATTCAAATGTGATTTCTTTATCTAGTTCTCAAAAACAATTATTTTTACATTGATTTTGTAAGTTTCTAGTACAACTTACAACTTGTAAATTATGTTCATAAATTGATATTTTTTACGTTTTATTTCGCTACTCTAATACATTTACACTTATAATTATATTAGAGTTTATATATATATATTATTATTTAACATTAGTTAGTTTCTCCTTTTCTTTACCCTGGGATCTTAGATTGGCTAACGAAGCCATTAAATGTTGGACACACCTACCACACTTAGAGGGGGGGTGAATGAGTGTGGGGCTCTTTTTCCCAAAACTTCCCTCTTGCACAAAAACTCATCAATTAGCATTCAACATTTATTCATTAC
>SNQJ01S0115580.1:13700-25372 GCA_010110895.2 Picea sitchensis
TCATGGTAGGTTTTTTATGGATCTCATTGTTTCTGCATTTCATGTTGATGAATATATGAATTTCAAAGTGTTTGAATTCCAAAGTGTATGAATTTTATGTGTATCAATCCCTTGGTTTTTTTCTAAAGTTATTATATATACTTTCATTATGCATTAAGGAATATCTTATGGTGGAAAATATTTTTAAGTGTTCAATCCATAAGAATTTAATGGTTCTCAAGTAGCATTGATTTCTAATCAGCTATGTATCTCTACATCATCGATAAATCACTCCTTTTGAATTATTTCCATGAATCTTGTGGATATCCATATTCTAACTCACAACCAACAATGCATGGACTACCTCTTGAATTATCTCCATATAAATCCAATGACAATCCACACAAAAATAGTGGTCACTTGAAAATATTGTGACCTAAAAAATGGAATATTAATTTTTTTTATTATAGAAATGATTTTTCTCATTTATCTTCTACATAATTGTAAGTCACTTAACAATATCATCTCAATGTTATGTCAAATTAACCTCCATAACTAGTACTATAACTACTCAATTACAAATATGACATAAGATAAAATTCAATTGTGCAAGTACATAACATTTGGAAATCCCAAACACATCATATGTATTTAGAATATTAAGTACATGCACCTACTAATATCTTATCAGGGTTTGTTAGAAGTCGGGCTCTTCAAACCCTAGCGATGGAAACCATAAGATAATAGTATCCAATAGCTCACTCCATTAGAGATCATCAACAAGGTATCATACACAATGGTAAGTCCTTTTTGGAACTTACATTTGTATCCCACACTTGTACAAGATCAACCCCCTTTATCTTCTTGATAACAAGCACATTAGGTAACACTAGGGTTTTGAAATGCCACAAAACCCTAGCTTCTTCTCTTAGCAGAGCTACATGATAAAAGTATTTCTTTTCTCCTATAGGTATAAGTCCTAGTATTCCTAGTTTCCTTAGGAAAAAACATTGACCCTAGTCTTCCCTTGACATTCCTTTGAGAAACCTATTTGTTAGATTCTTAGTTGATTCAATCCATAATTTGACCATTTTTCTCGTTCAAACACATTATTACCCTCTTTCTATGCATGGAATATATAAAATCATTTGATTTATGTATAACCTTTCATAAATTCCAAAAAGATGAATCAATGACTAATTAATGCACTCATGTTGTTTATCTTCTGTAGTGGGTATATGTAAATTTTGTTAAACCCATCAATTATTAATAACTTGTATTCAGTCTTCCATGATGTCCACTAAACGTATTGATTTTGATCAATAGAATGATAGAGTTCACATGGAAACTAGATCTTATAATGAGTATCATTTTCCACCTACAAATAAATTATTTGAGGTTACATTTCATAACACACCATAGAAAGTAATGCTATCCTAAAAAAATTCCTCCAAGGAGACTTGAAACCATTTTTATTTTCCCTTAACCATCTATGAGAGTTTATTGCACACTCCTACCCAATTTTTAGGTTAGAGAACACAAGGAGACAAAGGACCCTCCCAAAACCAATCCCACAAACCTGTTGATTCCATGCCATGCCATTGTCATTTCCATGCCATGCCATGTCTTGCCTTTCCACGGTATGTGATGAGTGTTCTATATGCACTAAAAACACACTAAAAACCCTCAATTAAATTGTCAACCCGGGGTAAGTAAAATTAGAGTTGTAGAAATATATATGCTAAGGTAGAAAGGCTGATAGTATAGCCTAACTAAGGAAATGAGATATTGAAGGGCTAATCTACTCAAGGAAAGACTACTAATGATCAAACCCTACTAAGAAACTTAAACTATGTAACCTAAGTAACATTTGAACAAAGGATCAATGGATAGTTCTAAGAAAGGAAATGAAAACCCTACTTAAAGAAAACTAATGGAATCATAACAATAAACAAAAGCAAACTATCTACCTAATAAGAAATAACAACAACAAACTACTTTTAACTAACCTACTTAAATTCAATAAGAAACTATCCTATGAAAGCAAGTAAATGGACAARMAACTACCCTATCAAAGMAAAATAGACAAGTAAGAAAAACAACTAGCTAACCTATGATWACTCCTACAACAATTAAACTAACTAAGACTACTCAATAAGTAACTAATTAAGCTAAGAAACAAGTGAACTCTAGTCTTGAATTAAACTTCACAACTACTTTTAATTTACAAAAGGAAGTCTACTAAATTGAAATCAAGCGGAATTAACAACAAATCTCTATGATAAGTAAAATACTCTTTAATCTACCAAGGAAAATGACTATCTATCCTACAAAAGCAAGGAAACTATCTCTTAAGCTATGAAAGCAAGACAACTATCTTCTAATCTATGAAAACTCAAATATAGTGTTGATGGTTGTGTCTCTGGTGTCTTATAATATCATGATGGAATTTAACAATGAAAGATAATTCAAGAGGAATAAAATCGATATTGAATTCAATAGTGAAGTAAAAAGTGTGAATTAGACAATCCAGTGAGAACTTTGCCATTATGAAAACAACATCAATTACCTTGCATATCCATGTGATTATGACTCATGCATTAATCATCAACAATTATAAAGAGATTATGATATGAAATTCAATTGCACTCTATAATACGTAAGCAAACTCATAACTAAATTCAATCATTAACTACAAATTGAAATTGCAATCTAGATCTAAGAAACAAAGTGCATGAAGTAAATTAAACTAGTTCTATCTTAACAATGCAAATTGAAAAAAGAGGAAATACACATAAACATTATTTAAACATTATTTCATCATATGACAAGAAAGAAAATAAGAAACTAAATGAAGAATTAAATAAATAAATCTAAATGGAAACTAGATCAGCAAACTAGAATTGAAAACTAAAGACTAATGACTATCCATCCACTGAAACGTTGTCAAAGAAAGCATAAATTAAAAATTTTGTTTTAAAACTCTGTTTTAGACTCTATTTCAACATGTAGAAATTCTAGCTATCTTCTAATTACATACAAGTGTTAGTCTCTAAGCTTGCAAGCTTGTTTCTACTAACTAATAACTCATTGCATACTAACAAGATTCCTCATAATAACCTTCAAAAACTAAGTTAAATTAATTAAATCATAAATAACAAATTAAATAACAAAGAAGTAAAATGATAATTCATGTACAAAAAATGAATAAAAATGCATCTACACTATCTAATTTACAAATAAACTCATAGAATAGTTACCCAGACTACTGGTGGGCCCCCCAACAATTCGTGGTCACTCTTCAAATGCACACCACAATCTTCAACAACACAAATTCACCATTAAAACTAAAAACACAGTTTTACACAATTCTGGCAAAATGAAAATGGCAAAACAAAGGGATATTGTCTTTTCCCTCTAACACACAATTTCTTGGACTTCTTTACCATTGTATGACCACCACAGTGGTATTTATAAGCTTTAAATACTGAGAGGTCAACCACTAGAGGTTCGAACCTCTTCTAGAAACAGTAAATTACATCCAATGATGCCCTAACTGTCGAAATGAAGCGAGCGAATAATCTCCCAACTTAACAACCCAAATTGAGTTGTCAAGAGTTCAGTAGATGGAGGGGACAAGCACGAGAAAACCCCATGTTCTTGATTCGCCCATCGATAGTCACCAATACCATAACTGCCAAATCGGCCATCATTTTTGTGCAGGACGGAGTGTCGGATGGAGTACTGGACTGAGTGCCAGATGGAGTACCGGATA
The DNA here is from genome assembly GCA_010110895.2 of Picea sitchensis. Taxonomy (NCBI): domain Eukaryota; kingdom Viridiplantae; phylum Streptophyta; class Pinopsida; order Pinales; family Pinaceae; genus Picea; species Picea sitchensis. The sequence goes on from SNQJ01S0115580.1 coordinate 17,455, forward strand.
GAGTGCCGAAATAAAAAACAAGCTGTGATTTTTCCCTGTGACATACAAAACACAAATTAGTTTCTTGGCATCATAAAAACATGTTGATTTAAACTCAAAATCATCGCAAAACATGAATTATGCATACCTGGTGTGGATCATAGCGATTAGACACAAAATCTCTTCAAAAACTTCTTCAAAACAGGAAAAATCATATACACATTCGTAAAAAATGATATAATTACCATCATAAAATCAGTCATATCATGGGCCCAACAATATGGTATTCCTTTCCTTGAATTTCCATGGTATGGTATGGTATGGTATGCCTTTCCATGCCATGACATGCCATGGCTTGACTTTCCTTGCCATGGTATGGTATGATATGGTATGCCTTGTGTTGCCTTGACTTTCCATGGCATGGTATGGTATGGTACGGTATGAATTTCCATGCCATGCCTTGCCTTGCCATTTGTCATCTAAACCCTAGTTTAAGCTTGAATTTCCCCCCCCTTTCATTTAATGATTACCTGTTTTAAGGGATGTTCTATTTTTCCTTGTATTTCCTTGCCTTACCTTTCCCTCCATGCCATGATTTTCCTTTGCATGCCCTACCATGCCATTCCTTGCATTGCCTTTCCTTTACATGCAATGCCTTGCCATGACATTGTCTTGCCTTGCCATGCCTTGTCTTTCCATGCCATGCTTTTCCATGTCATGCCTTGACTTTCCATGTCATTACTTTCCATACCAAGTCTTTCCATGCCATGCCTTTCCATACCATGCCTTTCCACACCATGCCTTCACTTTCCATGCCATGCTTTTCCATGTTGTGCCTTGCCTTTCCATGTCATTCCTTTCCATGTCATTCCTTTCCATATCATGCCTTTCCATGCCATTCCTTTCCATATCATGCCATGACATGTCATGCCTTCACTTGACATGCATTTCCTTGCATTCACTTTCCATGTAATTCCATGTCATTCCTTGACTAAATGAACAAGTTTTATACGTAAAAATTACAATCAAAGGATTCATTAAGTATGTAATTCTACAAATTGTTGATTTTCAAGGCATGGAAAGGCATGGCATGGAATGGTAAGTAAATTCAATGCATGGAAAGGAAAGGCAAGTGAAGGCATGGAAAGTGAAGGCATGGAAAGGAAAGGCAAGTGAAGGATTATCTCTAGCACTAGGGATTTTCTCAATGAGGCATAGTGCAATTTTTGAAGAGGAGGTTGATTTTCAAGAACACTGAGTCAAGAATTTGTGGGTAGTGTAGTCACATGGGCCTTGGAAAAATATACTTTCAAGAACTTATGGAACTCCATTATGATGCTTGGTTTGGATTTTATGCCCTTGGACCAAATTGGCCACATGTCCCTAAATGGATTGAGGAGGAGAGTTTCAACTCATGATAAAACTAAAAGCAAGACTCAGATGGATGAAACGTTAGTTGCATTGGATTCAGAGCACTGAGTTTCAGTTAGGGGGGCCCTCTGTTATCATTTTTTCCACCGAAAAACCATTTGTTGGAGTATCTCTTCAACTAGGGTTTTTCTCAATGAGGCATAGTGCAATTTCTGAATAGGGGGTCAATTTACAAGAACACTATGTCGGGCATTTGTGGGTAGCGTATTTGTGTGGAACTTGGCCAAACATACTTGTGGGAGCTTATGAAAGCCCATTATGCTGCTCGGTTTGGATTTTATTACCCTAGACCAAATTGGCCACATGTCCCTAAATGGCTCAAGGAGGCGAGTTTAAACTCACGATACAACTCAAACCAAGACTCGGATGGATGAGTTGTCAGTTACATTGGATCTGAAGAATCAGGTTTCTACTAGTGGGGACCCTAAGCTATCATTCTGTCCATTGAAAAACCATTTGTTGGAGTATCTTTGAAACTAGGGTTTTTCTCAATGATCCATAATGCAATTTTTGAAGAGGAGGTTGATTTTCAATAACATTGTGTCAGGGATTTTTGCGTAGTGTAGTTATGTGGGCCTTGGCCAAACAGACTTGTGGGAGCTTATGGAACTCTTTTATGCCACTCGGTTTGTATTTTATGCCCCTGGACCAAATTGGACACATGTACCTAAATGGATTGAGGAGGAGATTTGTAACTTGTGATAAAATTCAAATCGATACTCGGATGGAGGAACCGTCAATTACATTGGATTTCAACTAGTGGGGATTCCTTGCTGCCATTCCGTTCATTGAAAAAACATTTCTTGGAGTATATATGGCACTATGGCTTTTCTCAATGAGGCATAGTGCAATTTCTGAAGAGGATGTCATTTTTCAAGAACATTATGTCAGGTATTTGTGGATAGTGTAGTCATGTGGTGTAAAATTCTGAGACCTGAGAGATCTAGAATTCGATGAGAAAAATAATACTAATCAAATGAATTTGCAAATAAACAAAGAATAAAGAGATAGAGAATAATTTTCTCCACAATAATGAATGTATTCACAATATGTTCAAAATTACAATCATATCAATCTAATATGTAGAGAGGAATTGATCTTGTCACTAATAATAGAAACTCCCACTAAAAGAAGTGTAAAAATGGCTAAATCACATGCCTAAACCTCTAAAATTGATAACCCACACCTAACATGAGTATGATAGGCTGAAAAGTGTGAGTTTACTAACTAATTAAATAAACATGCAAAGGTTACTAAAGAAAGGGGTGAAATCCCTAAAATCAAGGGACAATTTCCTTAATTTAAGGAGGAAGTGCTCTCACTTTAATTTAGGTGTTTAAACTATGCATGGAGGTTGGAAAGGAACCACTAAGTGGATTTCTAATTAAAGAACTCAAGATTAACTCCATGTCAATATCCCTAAATTTAAGGAAAACTCCCTAAAAACAAGGAAAGTGTCTCCTGCCCTCTCTAGAAAGTAAAATAAAGTGAGAATAAATGCATTGGGATGCATTATCCAAGTTATAGTTACCTAAGACAAGTAATACACCAAGGGAAGTTATGATTATACTCTAACACCCCCCCTTAAGCCTAANTAAGAAAAACAACTAGCTAACCTATGATTACTCCTACAACAATTAAACTAACTAAGACTACTCAATAAGTAACTAATTAAGCTAAGAAACAAGTGAACTCTAGTCTTGAATTAAACTTCACAACTACTTTTAATTTACAAAAGTAAGTCTACTAAATTGAAAGCAAGAGGAATTAACAACAAATCTCTATCATAAGTAAAATACTCTTTAATCTAACAAGGAAAATGACTATCTATCCTACAAAAGCAAGAAAACTATCTCTTAAGCTATGAAAGCAAGACAACTATCTTCTAATCTATGAAAACTCAAATATAGTGTTGATGGTTGTGTCTCTGGTGTCTTATAATATCACGATGGAATTTAACAATGAAAGATAATTCAAGAGGAATAAACTTGATATTGAATTCAATAGCAAAGTGAAAAGTGTAAATTAGACAATCCAGTGAGAACTTTGCCATTATGAAAACAACATCAATTACCTTCCATATCCATGTGATTATGACTCATGCATTAATCATCATCAATTAAAAAGAGATTTTGATATGAAATTCAATTGCACTCTATAATACGTAAGAAAACTCATAACTAAATTCAATCATTAACTACAAATTGAAATTGCAATCTAGATCTAAGAAAGAAATTGCATGAAGTAAATTAAACTAGTTCTATCTTAACAATGCAAATTGAAAAAAGAGGAAATACGCATAAACATAATTTTAAAAACCTATGCGATAAATCCGAAAGAACTTTCTGATCAAAACAATGGTCACAAAAGCCTTAGAACAGAAATTTAAACATTATTTCATCATATGACAAGAAGAAAATAAGAAACTAAATGAAGAATTAAATAAATAAATCTAAATGGAAACTTGATCAGCAAACTAGAATTGAAAACTAAAGACTAATGACTATCCATCCATTGAAACATTGTCAAAGAAAGCATGAATTAAAATTTTTGTTTTAAAACTTTGTTTTAGACTCTATTTCAACATGTAGAAATTCTAGCTATCTTCTAATTAACTACAAGGGTTAGTGTCTAAGCTTGCAAGATTGCTTCTACTAACTAATAACTCATTGCATACTAACAATATTCCTCATAATAACCTGCAAAAACTAAGTTAAATCATAAACAACAAATTAAATCATAAACAACAATTAAATCATAAACAACAAATTAAATAACAAAGAAGTAAAATGATAATTCATGTACAAAAAAATGAATAAAAATGCATCTACACTATCTAATTCACAAATAAACTCATAGAATAGTTACCCAGACTGTTGGTGGGCCCCCTAGCAATTTTTGGTCACTCTTCAAATGCACACCACGATCTTCAACAACACAAATTTGCCATTAAAACTAAAAACGCAATTTTACACAATTCTGGCAAAATGAAAATGGCAAAACAAAGGGATATTGTCTTTTCCCTCTAACACACGATTTCTTGGACTTCTTCACCATTGTATAACCACCACAGTGGTATTTATAAGCCTTAAATACTGAGAGGTCGACCACTAGAGGTTTGAACCTCTTCTAGAAACAGTAAATTACATCCAATGATGCCCTAACTGTCGAAATGAAGTGAGCCAATAATATCCCAACTTAACAACCCAAATTGAGTTGTCAAGAGTTTAGTAGCTGGAGGGGACGAGCATGAGAAAAACCCATGTTCTTGATTCGCCCATCGATAGTCGCCAATACCATAACCGCCAAATCAACCATCATTTTTGTGCAGGACGGAGTGTCGGATGGAGTACCGGACTGAGTGCCAGATGGAGTATCGGACAGAGTGCCGAAAGAAAAAACAAGCTGTGATTTTTCCCTATGACATACAAAACACAAATTAGTTTCTTGGGATCATAAAAACATGTTGATTTAAACTCAAAATCATCGCAAAACATGAATTATGCATACCTGGTGTGGATCATAGCGATTTGACACAAAATATCTTCAAAAGCTTCTTCAAAACAAGAAAACTCATATACACATTCGTCAAAAAGGATATAATTACCATCATAAAATCAGTCATATCATGGGCCCAACAGTATGGTATTCCCTTCCTTGATTTTCCATGGTATGGTATGGTACGGTATGCCTTTCCATGCCATGACATGCCATGCCTTGACTTTCCTTGCCATGGTATGGTATGATATGGTATGCCTTGCCTTGCCTTGACTTTCCATGGCATGGTATGGTATGGTACGGTATGAATTTCCATGCCATGACATGCCATGCCATGCCATGCCATGCCTTGCCTTGCCATTTGTTATCTAAACCCTAGTTTAAGCTTGAATTTTTCCCCCTTTCATTTAATGATTACCTGTTTTAAGGGATGTTATATTTTTCCTTGTATTTCCTTGCCTTACCTTTCCCTGCCATGCCATGATTTTCCTTTGCATGCCCTACCATGCCATTCCTTGCATTCCCTTTCCTTTCCATGAAATGCCTTGAAATGACATTGCCTTGCCTTGCCATGCCTTGCCTTTCCATGCCATGATTTTCTATGTCATGCCTTGACTTTCCATGCCATTACTTTCCATACCAAGTCTTTCCATGCCATGCCTTTCCATACCATGCCTTTCCACACCATGCCTTCACTTTCCATGCCATGCTTTTCCATGTTGTGCCTTGCCTTTCCATGCCATTCCTTTCCATGTCATGCCTTTCCATGCCATTCCTTGCCATATCATGCCATGACATGCCATGCCTTCACTTGCCATGCCTTTCCTTGCATTCACTTTCCATGTCATGCCTTGACTACATGAACAAGTTTAATACGTAAATATTACAATCAAAGGATTCATTAAGTATGTAATTCTACAACTTGTTGATTTTCAAGGCATGGAAAGGCATGGCATGGAATGGTAAGTAAATTGAAGGCATGGAAAGGCAAGGCAAGTGAAGGCATGTAAAGTGAAGGCATGGGCAAGTGAATGATTATCTCTAGCACTAGGGCTTTTCTCAATGAGGCATAGTGCAATTTTTGAAGAGGAGGTCGATTTTCAAGAACACTAAGTCGAGAATTTGTGGGTAGTGTAGTCACATGGGCCTTGGAAAAATATACTTTCAAGAGATTATGGAACTCCATTATGATGCTTGGTTTGGATTTTATGCTCTTGGACCAAATTGGCCACATGTCCCTAAATGGATTGAGGAGGAGAGTTTCAACTCATGATAAAACTAAAAACGAGACTCAAATGGATGAAACATTAGTTGCATTGGATTCAGAGCACTGATTTTTAGCTAGTGGGGCCCTCTATTATCATTTTGTCCACTGAAAAAACCATTTGTTGGAGTATCTCTTCAACTAGGGTTTTTCTCAATGAGGCATAGTGCAATTTCTGAATAGGGGGTCAATTTACAGGAACACTATGTCAGGCATTTGTGGGTAGCGTATTCATGTGGAACTTGGCCAAACAGACTTGTGGGAGCTTATGAAAGTCCATTATGCCACTCGGTTTAGATTTTATTACCCCGGACCAAATTGGCCACATGTCCCTAAATGGCTCGAGGGGAGTTTAAACTCACGATACAACTCAAACCGAGACTTGGATGGATGAGTTGTCAGTTACATTGGATCTGAAGCATCAGGTTTCTACTAGTGGGGACCCTAAGCTATCATTCTGTTCATCGAAACACCATTTGTTGGAGTATCTTTGAAACTAGGGGTTTTCTCAATGAGCCATAATGCAATTTCTGAAGAGGAGGTTGATTTTCAATAACATTGTGTCAAAGATTTTTGGGTAGTGTAGTTATGTGGGCCTTGGCCAAACGGACTTGTGGGAGCTTATGGAACTCTTTTATGCCACTCGGTTTTCATTTTATGCCCCCGGACCAAATTGGACACATGTACCTAAATGGCTTGAGGAGGAGAGTTGTAACTTGTGATAAAATTCAAATCGATACTCGGATGGAGGAACCGTCAATTACATTGGATTTCAGCTAGTGGGGATCCCCCACTGCATTGGATTTCAGCTAGTGGGGATCCATTGAAAAAACATTTCTTGGAGTATCTATGGCACTATGGCTTTTCTCAATGAGGCATAGTGCAATTTCTGAAGAGGATATCATTTTTCAAGAACATTATCTCAGGTATTTGTGGGTAGTGTAGTCATGTGGTGTAAAATTATGAGACCTGAGAGATCTAGAATTCGATGAGAAAAATAATACTAATCAAACAAATTTGCAAATAAACAAAGAATAAAGATATAGAGAAGAATTTTCTCCACAATAATGAATGTATTCACAATATGTTCAAAATTACAATGATATCAATCTAATATGTAGAGAGGAATTGATCTTGTCACTAATAATAGAAACTCCCACTAAAAGAATTGTAAAAATGGCTAAATCACATGCCTAAACCTCTAAAATTGATAACCCACACCTAACATGAGTATGATAGGCTGGAAAGTGTGAGTTTCCTAACTGATTAGATAAACATGCAAAGGTTACTAAAGAAAGGGGTGAAATCCCTAAAATCAAGGGACAATTTCCTTGATTTAAGGAGGAAGTGCTATGTCCTTCATTTAGGTGTTTAAACTATGCATGGAGGTTGGAAAGGAGCCACTAAGTGGATTTATAATTAAAGAACTCAAGATTAACTCCATGTCAATATCCCTAAATTTAAGGAAAAATCCCTAAAAACAAGGAAAATGTCTCCTACCTTCTCTAGAAAGTAAAATAAAGTGAGAATAAATGCATTGGGATGCATTATCCAAGTTATAGGTACCTAAGACAAGTAATACACCAAGGGAAGTTACAATTATACTCTAACACCCCCCCTTAAGCCTAATTGTAGTGACATAATAAGAAAATGTGAGTCTCGGCTACTAGGCCATTTTAGGTACTCAATACAATAATGAACCCCTCATAAAATGAGGAAAGAGGGAAAACATCATGGGAACACCAC